>MU223864.1:21408-32327 GCA_018584345.1 Thuja plicata | reverse complement strand
CAACCCTGTTAGGAGTTGTTCTTTACAATGCAATAAGTATAGTGACCTGGTTAAGGGTCTGACCCTGTTAGGAGTCTTTTACAAATAACCCAGTTAAGGGTGAGGACTCACTGTCCAAAAGCTCACTCTTAAATGGTGAAGGCTACAACCTTCTATAGAATAGATATGCACTATATCTGATGATGAACTATAGAGTAGACCTATTGTCTTGATCAGTTCCAGTGTATTTTAATCTTTCACTTCTTCTTCACATAGATCCTTGATGAATGAAACACAACTGATATTCTGCTCTGTACATTTTCTGTCTCTTATCTTATCATTCACACTTAGTGTTCCACAAATGAACTACTATAAGTATCTTCCTCAAAGTATGAGATCATGGGACCTATTAGGAAACTCTTCATAAAATCCTTGTCAGCTTAACTAACCATGCAAGAATAATTACAACCGTGCAATATAAATTGATTAGACGCGATGCTTCACTAAGTCGGCCTCACCAAATTAACTCTAACTTTGCAATCTTGTTGAAACATGTTTGGCACCTTTAGATAACTGTCTTTAAATCATAACTAAACTTTAATATACACACGCATATCTTGAAGATAGGAACAACTCAAGAACCAATGCAATATGTCAGCTCTGTACAGACAAACTCCAGAAACTGTAATTGCCATAACAGAATTGCACAACACAACTGAAACTTCATATCTGAGTCTGTGTGTATGAACAAAACATCAACAACATGTCTACCACATGAATATAACCACACAAGGCTTGATATCATCATTCTGATAAGTACATATAGAACACTGTTGTATATTATATGTTGTCATCAATGACAAACATACAATCAACTAGCTGCCAAAAGTAAATCTCCAACAAAAAATATGTAGAACTCTTTTCCTTTTATTTTAAAAAATAAAATAAAATTACATATATAACTTTTTTTATTTTGTATTCACTCTATTTACTTTTTGTTGATTTTTAGAGATCTATATTTGACTCTCTATTTATCTATATTTCCCCCTTTTTGACAAAAAGTCTCAACAGTAAAACTTAAGAATGAAAAATGTACTTATACCTTTGTTGTATTCTGGCTAGTACAGTCTCCCAAGTGTCTCGGAGATTTTGTAATATAACAATGTGTTCATTTATTTCTACTGATAGATCAACTATAGTATCCAGGGTGCTGACCTCTAGAAAACTTTCTAGTTATTTTCCTTTCTTCAAATGTATCTGCATTGATTGCATATGGGGAATTAGTAGTGCTTGCAATTCAAGCAACTCTAATCTCATCTTGTCTTCCTCTTGTCTCAATGAGAGTTGAGCTCCCATGAGTTCTTGTATCTTTGAGTAGTAGGTCTGGAATTCTCCAGGCTTGGTAGTTAGATTTGAAAGCTTCCCAGTCAGCTCTTTTTCAGTATCTGCCTCCTTAATGTCCTTAGTAAAGTTAGAAAGAATACAAAATTTATGAAACAATGAAATGATGGATTGCAATTATTCTTCAATTTTGGAACTTAACTCAAAAAAAATTACCTTCTCTATGGAAATATTTTGCAGTAGGTCCTCCATCAATTTCTTCTCCATAGATGTCTTGTGAATCTTTAACATGTAGTCAGTCATGTCCTTGTTCGGTCCTTTGATTTGTTGGACTATATTTCTAACTTGGTCTAGCAGGGGCTCAAACTCATCAATGGTAACTTCATAAATAATCTCCTAGAAAACTTCTCTGACATCTTCTAATATATATACCTTTTCCTTCTTCGCCAATAGCTTATCCTTCTCAGTATTTTGAACAACAATTTATGCATAAATTCAAAATTCCTTGGGCTTCATCATATTTGGGTCTCCGGGTGGTATGATGATTGGCTTACTCAAATAAATAACATGTTTCCTCTTCTTGTTCTTTTTTTTATCAATTAGTCTGCTCTCTCTAGTAGAGCGTTTAGAACGTGATGCCATTGTTGTATCTGGTGACTCGGTATGGTGACCAGCTATACTCTCCTCTCCTCTGCTTTATCTTCCTCTTGTTTTTTTGTTTCTTCTTTCTCTACATCCTTCTCTTTGAGATTTGATTCCTGCAACATTTTTTTTATGTATCTTGTGTCTTTTGATTATTCTTAACATTTGATGTTTTGGTTAGTGGTGTATTCTTCTTTTGTCCTTTAGTGTCAGTTGGGGGTTCCAAATCGGTATCCTTTTTATGTTTAGTCTCAGTAGCCTCTGGCTTATCAATATTTTCTTTTCCTGTGTTAACTATTGGCTTAGTTGCCATACCTTGTGTAAATTTAGTAAAACCAATCTAAATAGTAGAATAACTTTGTACTTGTATCAATACTTTGCAATGGTGCAACATCTACACCAATATACTTGGCGTCTGGTATTTTCACATCCATTACATCTTCATCCTTTGACAACGCCTTTGCAGGCTCAATATCCCCCAATTCATCTTCAATGATTACTTTTTCATTATCAATGGTTAGATCAATAAGATCTTCTTGTCCTATGCTTTCCTTTACCTGATTAGTGATGGTTTCACTTTGATTCTTCTCGGTTTCTTGTTTCTTAGTGTCATCTACATGATATATTTCTTTCTATTTTCTTACAGTATCATTCTCTACTAATTTTAGGTCTCCATTCATGATCCTCGGGGCTATTCCCTTTACTAGAAATTTCTTTGAATGTTTCTTCAACGATTCCTCAATCTTAGAGGGTGCTAGGTCAGGAATAGTATGCACAAGAGATCTCTCTCTCATCTCCTTTTCTGCATTAATTGCATACTTCCATCGTGCATCAATTTTGTTGTAAAGTTTCTCTGGTAGCTTATCTACAAGCTCAATAGGTGTCACTCTATATCTCATTAATGTTACAAAAAATGCATCTTCAATCTTTTTCTTTTCTTCTTCATTCCTCTTCAGATACTTCACTTGTATAAATCCTTTGACTCCTTTAATCCTTCCAGAAAGTCATCAAGTCTTTGTGGAACTCATAAGAGTTGAGCAACTAAAACAAATTTTTCTGGCTCATCAGATTCAGTCTCACTCTCTTTTTCAAGTAATAATCTTCTCCTTGTCCTCGCATGTTGTTTCTTGCCTCTTGTTCTCTCATAGGTTTTACCTTTCAATTGAATTACCTCGGTATTCTTCTTCTCTGTAGGTTATACCGATGATCTGATGTTCCTTGTAATACCTCTTTTTGTCAGTGAGGGCAATTGTACATTTTGTTTTTAAACCACTACAAGGGCTTGTACATTATCAGTATCCAAAGTATCATCAACTCCAAGAGTCTTTGATAAAACATTTATCATTTTACTTGCCTTCTTAATTGACGTAGGTACCAAAATACCTTGTTTGATTTTGTCTTTGACTTCCTCATAAGTTCCATATCTCTTTTGATTGGGTTTAATTGGTTTTTCTAATAGGGCTTAAACCTATTTATAACCTATATCAATATCCATTTCATAATCCATTGGTTGAACCCATTCAACTCTCGGTTCAACAAATTTGACTATACAAACATATGTATCTACTTCAAAACATATGTTTTCCTGATGTTTGGTAACTAGTTGAGGTGGAATGCTATACCTTTTCTGCATTCTAGCTTGAGAATTCAAACAATAATTAGACATGATTGCATCAAAATTATCTCTTAGAATGTCCATAAACGCATGTATCTGATATATAACTGGCCTATCAGTCTTCCAAACTACATCTCCAATGGAGGGAAATGAATTATGGTAATAGAAGAAAATACATACCAACAATTAACCAAATTTCAAAGTGTTGGTCTTTTCTTTCTTGATTGTGTTCATGTTTTCTTCTAACTACTTCAACAAAACTTCACAAAGATCTATCTGTAATCCCTTCTTCACTATCTTGTATGCTAGATCAATTGCTCCACATGGTACACTATCCACTCGGGATGATTGAAACACGCGGTAAGATATGATGTTACATGCATACCTTAACTCAAGATTTGTCACATTAGATATCCTCATTCCTCTACCATTCCATTGTGCTTTAGTGAGATCAGTGAGCTTACCCTTGTCAATCTTCTTAATCACCTCTGGTCTGTCTCTGATTGGGAATCCAGTGATGATGTGCAATACATCTTAGTAATTTTAATCGGTTCATCCAACCACATGAACTATTCTTATACTCACCTTAGTACCATCCTAACCCACTTGGACTTGAATACCCTCGATAAATGTATAGCATGAACCAATCCTTTAGTTTCTAGATGAGTGTGCTCATCTTTAACTTTTCCTTCTATGCACAACTTGTTGAATTAAGCATCTATCTCGGTTCCGCATAGATCTTTAGTTTTACAATGTATGAATGTGCAGACATCTTCAATTAAAAGAAATCATGGCAGTATTGAAGACAATTCTCTCATCATGTTAATTTCTGTGGCTATAGCTGGGGGCAACTTGTATTTTGGATTCCTTGGTCAATATTCTTCACTTGAACTGGTGTTTGTATCTTTGGTGTCATTATCACTTCAAAATGTATGCTAAAACAAACTAGGGCACACTTAATAATAACCTTGACTTCACAAACACAACTCGGTGTACAACAAATAACTCATAAATGTATCTCAAATGTCTTGCAAAGATTCAAAATTACCTCAAAATTGCTTGAATTCACCATGGGATAATCGCTCTGCAAATGTGCTCAATTCTCTTTTGAAAACTTTAGGTTGAAATGATTTTCAAAATGATCCATTTATACCTTTTTCCATGATTAGGGTTTCCAATAACTCTATTTATGTGCAATAAATACGCTTGTCAAGTCCCTTTTTACCTTTATACCAACTGCATAGTTACTTTGCTTGACTAAATTAAACAAAATAACTATATATAACAATGTTCATCCAAAAACTTACACAACTTATCCAAATGCATCTTAATATGTTGATATGGATCTCAACTCTAATTCAAGGAACTGAAGTAGGATTTATGATAAGCATGTAGTTCCTACATACTTCTCACCAATTAGGTTGAGCTCAGTGCAACCAACTCGGTAGAGACGGTGTTGTCTGTGCTTTTTGATGATGCCCCTTCATCCCAAGTCTTTCTCCTCCAGGTTTTGTTCATTTATTTTCAGATCTCATCAACAATAGTAGGGGCTTTCACTTTAGATTCATCTTTGGTCAATGCATCACCTCGACATCTACAATTCCTCACAAGGTGTCATACCTTATGACAATGAAAACCTGTCATGGCAGGTTTTCTCCATGCTCTTATGTTGTTCCTTCCATGCATCAACATGCAAATTGCAACAATGTGTCCATACCTTCCAAATGATAAACATAAAATTCTTGTATTGTAGTCCCATGGTATACATGTGCATGCTCGGTTATTATTATCATTCTCTTAGTTAGGCTTTCGTTTATCATTTCTCTTCTTTATTCTACACTCTTTAGCTTTCTGTCCAAACTTATTACAATTCTTGTAGTAGTCATCAAACTTAGGTTTCCTTGTGTTGTTAGCAAGATTAGTTCTTCATTCAAATACTTGATGTCCATACCTATTTTATCTAAAACAATAACCATCAAACTTAGGTGTGATCAGTGATTTACCTTTCCTTCTCTTGAATACATTAGCAGTATGTCTAGGCTTCCCACAATAATTGCAACTTGGATTCTTTTGTTTCGGTGGGGGTGCAATACTTTCATCTTTCTGTGTATTTGATGATTCTCCCTTTTTAGTAGTGTTGTTATGTTTGAATCAATTCCTGATTTGTCATTCCTTTGCTTCTGATTCTTGAATTATTGATCCATAGAATTTAGTGCTTCTTCATTTCTTTTCAATATTTCATTTGCATCTTTCTCATCTTTCGGTCTTTTATCCATTCTTTCAATTTCAAATTTCAGTGCTTGGTTCTCAAATTATTTTCTTGTGTTATCTTGATTTGCACTCATAAGTTGGTCGATCATATCATAGTAAACTTGTGTCATTCTCATGATCTCATTATATTTCTCTAATAACCTGATTTCAACTTATTTTTTATCATCTTCTTCCATTTTCTTTTCGTCTTCAACAATCCCTTTTCTTGTTGATGGCAATTATTCAATGACACAAATGTAGTGATGTTACACAAATGTCTATACCTAAATTGAGCATAATTAGTGTATTCCAATCTCTCTCAGGCATTGAAGAAGGCCAAAGTGATTTTAAGTTGTAATAAAGTTCACTCGGGCATTGCAGTAACACTCAAGCATTGAAGGATTACAATGTTAATTGAGTTAGATATTTAGTGTCAGCCGACTAACAATAGTTTACAATTTATGTTTAATTGGTTATATGAAGGTGAAAAACTTAAGTTTTATTGATTATTTGGAAGGTTATTCAAGCTGAATTGACAAGGCTTATCATATATATATATATAAGGTCAAGTTTGGACTGAATGTGAGTATGAGTTTTTATATGAAGAGTGAAGGAAAAATAAGATGGGATTCTGATTAAGGACATAACATCCAAATAGAGTTGAAATATAATATATGATTAGTAAGTATCCATTTTAAATCCATATAAGAGATCTGAATCAGCAAAGACAGTTGCTTCATCAAACAGGTCAATCCATTGTTACTCTCAAAAAATTGTAGTAGTGATCCAAATCTCTTTATAGAGTAGACTTAATAGTCTTTTGTAAATCCTCTCACAAGGTGACATTTCTACATTGAAGTGTTTGAGGACCTCTAACAAGGTCACTCCTTATAGGGTGATTAAATCCTCTAACAGGGTCACACCTTACAGTGTGTTTTTGTAACCTTTAACAGGGTTGGCTCCTAACAGGGCTCACTTCAGAAGAGTGAAAAAAAGTAACTAGTTGCAATTGGTAGTTTTTCCAAATTGGGTTTCCATTTTAAATATTGGTGTCATCTATGTACATGTTATTTATTTTATGCTTTATGTTTTTGCACTTAATCACTAAAGGATAATCACAGTTAATATCTTAAGATTTGCTTTGTTAAGTGAGTAACAACATAATATCTTTGTTAACCGAGTAACAATGATAAGTTTGTTTAATAAATCTAAGGGACTTGGATTTTTGTTTTTTTTGGTAACTGATTCACCCCTCCCCTCTCAGTTACTCAAATAATTTCCAACAATTGGTATCAAAGCATTTGGTTCTTTCAGGGAAGGTTTCAAGGCCCAAGCTAAAGATCAAAGATGTCTTACAAAAGGGAGATCCCCAAGCTTAACAAATACAACTTCGTTGCATGGAAAGATTTGATGAGGCTACATCTATCTACTATTGGAGATACTGGTTTACAATTCTTGGATCACAAGTATGTGGAACCATCGAGACCTATGTCTGTGGATCAAATGACGAACATGAAGAATCATAACATAATGATGATTGATATAGCTTCTTCACTCAACTATTCTGAATTTGATGAAGTCAAGGACTGCCCTACTGCCTATAACATGTAGAAGAAACTACATGATATCCATCGAGGAGATGACAATGTAAAGAGAGCCAAAGTAGAAAGTCTCAGAGCTCAATTTGATCAGATGAAAATGAAAGAAGGAGAAGACATTACAAAATAGTGAAAGAATCAAGAAAAGTGTCAGTGCCATCAGAGCTGCCGGTGGAACAATTGAAGACAAAAAAGTGGTTAGCAAGGTATTGAGAACTTTTCTTCCTATCTATTCAATTATATTTTTATCTATTCAAGAGATGAGGTGCAGTAATGATATAACTCTATATGCATTGGTTGGGAGGCTAACAACTTTTGAGTTGGACAATTTTGACAATTATTCTCCTAATCCTAGCAATTTGGAGTCTGCATTCAAAGATAAATTAAACCTTGGTAAGATGGATAGAAACTCAAAAGGAAAACATATTGATAGTGATAGTGATGATGATTCTGATGATGAAGATCTGGAAATCATTGAAGCACTACTTGCAAAGAGAGGTGCAAAAGGAAAAGGATAGTACAAAGGAAGAATACCATTGATTTTATTTTCATGTGATGAGGTTGGCCACATTTCTACTAAGTGTCCAAACAAAGAAGACTAAGGTGAGAGAATGTTCAACAAGTACAAAGGCAAGAAAGATTTCAAAAGCTACAAAATCTACAAGGGCAAAGGTAAGAAATCTTGTTATATTACAAAAGATTCTAATAGTGATGAAGATGAAGATGAAATGGTTTACATGGCTATTAAGGATGAGTCAGACAATGAAGAAAATGAAACGACTAAAATTTTCTCTCATATTAGAAAGAATGACACTTGGATAATTGATAGTGGTTGTTCTCACCACATGACTAGTGATAAAACTAAATTTGAACATCTTGAGCACTGCGATGGTGGGAGTGTTAGTTTTGGGAATGATGCACCTTTCTATGTGAAAGTTAAAGGTTGTATTGCTCTAATTGAAGGAATCAAATGTGATAATGCTTATTGGGTTGAAGGAATAAGGCATAATATACTAAGTGTGGCACAACTAAATAACATTGGTTTCAAGGTAGAATTCATGAATGGTAAGGCCAAGCTCCTGGATGGTAAAGGAAACCTAGTTGGAATTGGTAGGATAACAAAAGGTAATATATTCTATCTTGATCTCACTGAAAGTTCATGTTTTATTGCACAAGTAGAAGAAAGCTAGTTATGGCATAAAATATTGTGTCATGTGAATTTTTGTAACCTAGTAAACATAAGAAAGAATAAAAGAGTAAGAGGTATTCCTATTTTGAAGAAAACTAAATTGGCAATATGCAAACAATGTCAAATTGGGAAGATAGTCAAAACTAGTTTGAAGAGAAATAATTAAAATGTTGAAGAAGTCTTGGGGTTACTACATACTGATTTGTGTGGACCAATTGGAACAACAAGTTACACAAGAGATAAGTATTTCATTCTATTTGTTGATGACCATTCCAGAATGATGACTGTCATGTTTCTCAAAGAAAAATTAGAAGCTTTTCAAAAGTTTAAGTGGTACCTTGCTAGAGTTGAGAAGGAAACAAGAAAGAAACTTAAATGCCTAAGATCTAATAGAGGAGGTGAATTCATTTCTAATGAGTTCAATAAATTCTGCAATGAAAGAGGAATCAAGAGACAAGTATCTGCCCTAGGTACACCACAACAAAATGGGATAGCAGAAAGAATAAATAGATCTATTATGGATTGTGCAAGAACCTTAATGATTGAAAAGAATGTTGCAAGCAAATACTGGAAGGAAGCCATCAACACTGAAATTCACACCTTGAATAGAGTTCAATTGAAGTAAGGTACTGAACAAACACCTTTTGAATTATGGTATGGGTATAAACCCAATCTTCATTATTTAAAAGTATTTGGAAGTAAATTTTACATCTTGAAAGAAGCAAGAAATGGAAAATTTGATGTCAAAGGTGATGAAGGTATATTCCTAGGCTACTCCTGTAAAAGAAAAGTATATAAATGTTTGAATCTTGCTACTCATAAAGTCATAGAAAGTGTACATGTAAAGATTGATCAGTTTGCAGAGAGAAGTAAAGAACAGAGCAGTAAAGAGCCTGAGGACTACAAGAACTTTGTGTATTATGAACCTGATTCTATACCTAAGACACATGCAATGGTGATTGGACAACAACCATCATGTCAACCATTGAATTCATCAGCACAAACCTTATTGCAACCTGTGCAACCCGAGATGCCAACTGTTGAAACTGAGTCACAAATAGAGGGAACTGAGTCTCAGACTGAAGAAATCGAGTCATAGATAGAGGGAACTATTAGAATAGTCCCAAAGGATAACTGAGAGGGGGGGGGGGGGGGGAATCAGTTANTGAGAGGGGGGGGGGGGGGTGAATCAGTTATCAGCCAATTTAATTCTTTTCTCTTATTAACTTTAGAATACAATAAAGTAAATGCACATTCAGATAATACAATAGACAACACCACAATTTGGTTACGGGGAAACCAAATGGTAAAAACCCTGGTGGGAATTAACGCCCACAATGAACTATACTTTGATTATAATAATCCCTATTAGAAGATATTGCAACCCTGTTAGGAGTTTTTCTTTACAATTAAATAAGTATAGTGACCTGGTTAAGGGTCTGACCCTATTAGGAGTCTTTTACAAATAACCCGGTTAAGGGTGAGGACTCACTGTCCAAAAGCTCACTACTTTAATGGTGAAGGCTAAAACCTTATATAGAACAGATATGCACTATATCTGATGATGAACTATAGAGTAGACCTGCTATCTTGATCAATTCCAATGTATTTTAATCTTTCACTTCTTCTTCACATAGATCCTTGATGAGTGAAACTCAACTGATATTCTGCTCTGCACTTTCCTGCATCTTTTCTTATCATTTTCACCTAGCATTCCACAAATGACTTGCTATAAGTATCTTCCTCAAAGTATAAGATCAAGGTACCTGTTAGAAAACTCTTCATAACATCCTTGTCAGCTTTACTAATCATGCAAGCATAATTACAACCGCGCAATATAAACTGAATAGACGCGACGCTTTACTAAGTCGGCCTCACCAAATTAACTCTAACTTTGCAATCTTCTTGAAACACGTTTGGCAGCTTTAGATAACTATCATCAACTCATAACTAAACTTGAATATACACACGCATATCCCAAAGATAGGTGCAACTCAAGAACCAATGCAATACATCAGCTCTGTTCAGATAAACTCTAGAAACTGTAACTGCCACATAACAAAATTACACAACACAACTGAAACTTCATATCTGATTCTGCGTGTATGAACAAAACATAAACAACATGTCTACAACATGAATATAACCACACAAGGCTTGATACCATCATTTTGATAGGTACATATAGAACACTGTTGTATATTATATGTTGTCATCAATGACAAACATACAATCAACTAGCTGCCAGAAGTAAATCTCCAACAATCTCCCCCTTTGACATTGATGGCAACATATGATATTAAAA
>MU223864.1:0-12798 GCA_018584345.1 Thuja plicata | reverse complement strand
TAATTCTAGAATATCATCAGATGTATGGGTTTTTCTTTTGAAACTAGACTTTGTCATTTTACCTTTTTGACAATTCTTGCACATGATGTTGTCTGGCTTTGTCATCGTTGGTAAGCCTCTTACACTTATTTTCCTGCTTATTTTTATCATGTCGTCAAAATTCACATGACACAACATTTTGTGCCACAGCCATATGTCTTCATTTCTAGTCATCAAGCAAGTGAGGTTAGTATCATTCAGATAGAATAAGTTACCTTTGGTATGTTCACCGGTACCAATCAGTTTTCCTGATTCATTAAAGATCTTTGCCTTCTTGTTCTCAAATGCTACTCTATGACCTAAATTATTCAGCTGAGAAACACTCAATAGATTATAATTCAATCCTTTTACCCAATAAGCATTTTCACATTTAATCAGGTTATTCAGCATTACTGTTCCTTTACCTTCAATTTGACAACATGTATCATTTCCCATTTTTACTGTACCACCTTTATAGTATTCAAAAGTATTAAAATTTTTTTTGTCACCGGTCATATTGTGAGTACAACCACTATCTATAATCCAGACATCATTCTTACTAATCTTAGATATGAGTGCAGTTTCTTCATACCTTTCATCTTCATCTGAATCATCCTTCACAGCTATAAATACCTTCTCGATATCATCATCCGGTTCGGTGTTAGTATCTTCATCTTTGCAAGCAGCTAGATAGCTAGCCTTCTTTCCTTTGTCCTTGTAATCTCGGGTATCACTTCTTTTTTATCATTGGTAACCTCTGTAATCTTTGTTGTCACCTCTGTCAGATTTCTTCTCAAAAGATCTGTTATCACTTCTGTCATCTTTCCTTTTGTTAGGACATCTTGCAGCAAAGTGTCCAATCTCTTTACAATTGAAACATACAAGTAGTAACTTGCCTTTGTATTTACCTTTGCTTCTTTGTATTCTTCTTTCCATGAGTGCTTCTATCTCATCTAGATCTTCTTCTTCACTTTCACTTTCACTGTCTCTTCTAGATGAGTATCTCTGACTAGATTTTCTTATTCTCATAGAAGACTTAAATCCAGAATCTAAACTTGGTAAGACACTATTATCAAAATTATTCATCTCAAATGAAATCAGTCTACCAATCAGGCTATCAAGAGTGACTATATTATTTGCTATTGCTCTCATTTCTTGAATAACAGAGACTCTAATAGCATATACAAGCAATAAGGTTCTTAAGATTTTACTTACCACTGTCTCCTCTTCAAGTGTACCTCCAACGCCTCATATAGCATGACTACTTATTTTATTCTTATGCTGTACTGAGTGATGTTTTCACCTTCTTTCATTCTAAGATCATCAAACTTTCCTCTAAGGCTTTCTGCCTTGGCTCTCAGAACATTTTTATCACCTCCATGTACAAGCTTTATTTTATCCCACATTGTCTTTGCATTTTTGCAATCTTTGACATGCTCAAATTCAGCATCAAAGAGTGAGATAGAAAGCTCTATAACCATGCAGTTATGTTCATGCTTTACTCTCAACTGATCTATCGTCAATGGTCCTGTAGGCAGCACATATTCAGTATCTAAGTATTGAGCAATATCATTGCCAATACCTAATAAGTGGAGTTTTATTCTGCTTTGCCATGAAACAAAGTTGTCTTTGTTCAACTTGGGCAAATCTCATCTGTTCATCTTGTGATTTTTACTTAGGTCTTGAAACCTTCCTTCTAAGCACGCAAGCTCTGATACCAATTGTTAGTAATAACTGAGGGAGGGGGGTGAATCAATGGCCTCAATAATTTATCCTTTAAACTTTAATCCACCAATTAATACACCTCAGATTATTAAGTCCCTACAAGATGTATGCATTTGAAATACTTGAAATAATTAACTGTCTGTCAGTTTACCTTGTCTGTCCTTATTCTCCTTGATTACCAATAAGCAGTAAAACTTATTTATCGATACTTAGTAAATATGCAGAGTATACCAATCAATCTAGAAATGCATATGTGAAATGTAAAACAATAAAGTAATAAACCATACACATATAACACATAGATTTTAACGTGGAAACCCTGTTAAGGGAAAAACCACTGGGACCGGTACCCCAAATTTTCACTCTTCTGAAGTGAGCCCTGTTAGGAGCCAACCCTATTAAAAGTTACAAACACACTGTTAAGTGCAACATTGTTAGAGGATTTTTATACATAGGTTGTCACTTAGTATCTGGCATCTATTCTACCATCCTTGAATCAACTTTTAGACTGTCAATAGGTTTTATGCTAATCTTACTACCATCCTTGAATCAACCTCCTTCTTAGAATGTCAATAGGCTTTAGGTAAGACTGATGCTACTATCATGAGTCAACCTTTTTGGTAATCTGTTAGGATATACCTTAATTATAGAAGATGGTTAAGTCTCACTCTGTTAAGAGACTTAATGCTTCAATGGTTAAACTGAAACACAATGACCTATTTCTAATGCAACTTTGAATTGCAGATATTCAGATTCATCGGTGTCTGCAGAATTCTTTAGCTCTCCCTTAGCTTGATTGATTAGGACTGTATGAAGCTTATCCTTCACCAGTTTCTCTTCAGCATCTTCTTTCAATTCACTCCCTTGTGTATCTGATTGCTTACGGAAATGAATTATGCTTGTCTCTTATATAGACATGATATTCCTTAATTCTTGATTCTTGACTCTTGATTCTTGGCATGAAAAATAATCCAGCCAATTTGATTTACGACTTTAACTCATGATTTATCTTGTAGTTATCTTCTTGCCAGCTGTATAAATCAATTTCTTAATTATGGTTGAATAATAATAATAAAAAAATTAGTTAAGTCTATCCTTAAGCTCTGCCAGCTAGATATTTTGTCATTTTCTGATCTCTCTGTTCTGTCAGTCAATTTTGTAGTTCGTCGCCAGTGACAACTGCTAGTTTCATTGGTGCAACTTCAGTTAGCTTTAGGATCTCTATTCGTTGGGCATCATTGGATCTTTCTTATCATGCAACACTATTTTCAGCTCCTTGGGCATCCTATGATTCTTCTTTGTCGGGCAACATTGTGACTTTTTCTCTTTCTTTACCGGTGTTGTGCACTCCATCGGTGTTGTCTGTCACTTAGTGAACACTTGAATTTTATGCATTTCTGAAAGCATAACCTCTGTTCCATTGATTTTCTGAAGTCTTTGGCATTATGTACATGACCATATAGATGATATCAAGTTGACATCAATGACAATACAAACCATTAACTGATTTAATGTTTTGCCTCATCTTCAACTTAACATTATCAAACATTCAATCAGTTACATGTCATCATCCAACACTTAGTAAATTGTGATGTCATCCATCAACATACAAAACATCATTTGTCTTATTCTTTCCATCCAGGGTGATGGATCCTCTACCTATGATAGGTTTAGGAGTGTTATCTCCAAATCTAATTATACCACCTTTGTACTTGTCTAGATGAACAAATCTATCTTTATCACCTGTCATGTGATGAGAACATCCGCTATCAATGATCCAATTAGTTCTGATGTCTGCTTTGAAAATTAGGGCTAATTTCAGTGTTTCCTTTTCATCTTCAATGTCCATGATCCAATCAGTTCAAATGTCTACTTTGGAAATTAGGGCTAACTCTTGTGTTTCCTTTTCATCTTTAATGTCCATATGCTCAATCAATTTTTCCATGTCTTTAAGGGCAACGAATCCAATTTCATCTTCTCCTGAATCTTCATCAGTTACACCTTAATCAACATGATAGCATTCCTTCATGTATTTAGGTTTATAGTCAGATTTGAATTTCTTTACTCTTGTAGGACACTTGGATGCAAAGTAACCGGTCTTGTTGCATGAGAAACATTTGAATGGAAGTTGTCCTGCATATTTCCCTTTGCCTTTCTTTTTCTCTTTTAGAAATCATGGCAATGATTTCTTCTAGTTCCTCATCAACTTCTTGTTTCTCATTATTGCTAGAGATGTGAGATTTCTTACCATGAACTAAAGCTTTGAAAGTTGTTTCACCTTTTGGTTCAGTCTTCAATCTTGATATCTCAAATGCAGAGATTTTACTGATCAAAGTCTCTCTCTTAAAGTCTTGTGAAAATTACATGGTTTCCTCTAGAATACTAATCTTGTTCTTATAGTCTGATGTTAGAGTAGTCAAAATCTTTTCCATTATATCTTCTTCTGATATTTCTCCACCATTGTTTCTGATTCCAGAAACTACTTCATTTATCCTCTGATTGTAGGCTCTAATGTTCTCTTCAGGTAACATCTCAAGACTGTTGTATTTATTTTTCCATGTCTTCCTACGTGCATTCTTTGCTTGAACATCTCCTTGAAACATGTCTTCTAAGTACTTCCATATTGTGTATGCCTTGTCTAATTTCTTGATCTCAGAAAATTCATTGTTAGATAGTGCACTTATAAGGGCTTCTTTGGAAACTGCATTAGTTGTGAATGTATCCTTCTATTCACTAGTAGCATCATCTCTTGATAGATATTTTAAAGAGGGAATAACAACTTCTTGTGTGGCTATCTTTGTAGATGTGTTATCATTTTATTTTTCCAATCCAGATAATTTTCTCCATCGAACTTAGGGCTCTCTTTTCTGAAGTAAGACATCTGATCTACCTTAATCTATTAGGCTTCTTCTCAAGGCACTTGGCTCTGATACCAATTGTTAGAATAGTTCCAAAGGATAATTGAGAGGGAGGGGGGGTGAATCAGTTATCAACCAATTTAATTCTTTTCTCTTATTAACTTCATAATATAATAAAGTAAATGCACATTCAGATAACACAATAGAGAACACCACAATTTGGTTATGGGGAAACCAAATGGTAAAAACCCCGGTGGGAATTAACACCCACAATGAACTATACTTGTTTATAATAATCCCTGTTAGAAGATATTGCAATCCTGTTAGGATTTTTTCTTTACAATGCAATAAGTATGGTGACCTGGTTAAGGGTCTGACCCTGTTAGGAGTCTTTTACAAATAACCCGGTTAAGGGTGAGGACTCGCTGTCTAAAAGCTCACTACTTTAATGTGAAGGCTACAACCTTCTAAAGAACAGATATGCACTATATCTGATGATGAACTATACAGTAGACCTGTTGTCTTGATCAATTCCACTGTATTTTAATCTTTCACTTCTTCTTCACATAGATCCTTGATGAATGAAACTCAACTGATATTCTGCTCTGCACTTTCCTGCATCTTTTCTTATCATTCACACTTAGCATTCCACAAATGAATTTCTATAAGTATCTTCCTCAAAGTATAAGATCAAGGGACCTGTTAGACAACTCTTCATAACATCCTTGTTGACTTTACTAATCACGCAAGCATAATTATAATCACACAATATAAACTGAATAGACGTGATGCTTCACTAAGTCGGCCTCACCAAATTAACTCTAACTTTGCAATCTTCTTGAAACACATTTGGCACCTTTAGATAACTATCATCAACTCGTAACTAAACTTGAATATACACACACATATCCCAAAGATAGGTGCAACTCAAGAACCAATGCAATATCTCAGCTCTGTTCAGACAAACTCCAAAAATTGTAACTGCCACATAACAGAATTATACAACACAACTAAAACTTCATATCTGAGTCTACGTGTATGAACAAAACATAAACAACATGTCTACAATATGAATATAACCCCGCAAGGCTTGATACCATCATTCTAAAAAGTACATATAGAACACTTTTGTATATTATATGTTGTCATCAATGACAAACATACAATCAACTAGCTGCCAAAAGTAAATCTCCAACAGGAACCAAGCCAAAAATAGAGGCACCCGAGTCGCAGACAAAGGAACCCGAGTCTCAGATAGTGGAACCTGAGTATTAGTTGGAAGAGCAGAATAGAATGTTTGAGTATGGTGAACCAAGTGGAACAAGCCCATAATCAAAGAGGAAGGAACCTATACTTTCCAAATATGTCAGAAGGCATCATGCACCCGAGCAAATAATTGGAGACCAGACAGAAGGTATAATAACAAGGAACAAACTTAAAGGTACATGTTTGCTTAGTGAAATTGAACCTAGATCCATTAAAGATGCGTTGAATGATGAAATTTGGATAGAAGCCATGAATGAAGAGACTAGGCAGATAGAAAAGAATAAAACCTGGACTCTTTTACCTAGACCAAAAGACAAGAATGTGATTGGTACTAAGTGGGTTTTCAGAAACAAGATGAATGAAAAAGGTGTAGTTTCCAGAAACAAGGCAAGATTAGTATGTAAAATATATGCTCAAGAAGAGGGTATTGATTATGGAGAAACTTTTTCTCCTGTTGCAAGACTTGAAGGAGTTAGAACTCTTTTGGCATATGTTGCACATAAAGGATTCAAGGTATACCAAATGGATGTAACATCTGCATTCTTGAATGGAATCCTAGAAGAGGAAGTCTATATTGAGCAACCTGAAGGTTTTGTAGATCCTAACAAAAGAAATATGGTTTTTAAATTACACAAAGCCTTGTATGGATTGAAGCAAGCTCCTACAACCTAGTATGAATGATTGCATAGTTACCTGATAAGTATTGGATTTCAGAGAAATAATGAAAATAGTAGCTTGTACATTAAAGAAGGACGTAAGAACAAGATAATATTAGCAGAGATATTTGTTGATGATAAACTGTTTACTGGACATGATGATTTATGCAGAGCATTCTCCGAAGCTATGAGTAAGGAATTTGAGATGTCTATGTTTGGAGAAATCAAATTCTTTGTTGGTTTACAAGTTCATCAGATGAAGGATGATATCTACATTACTCAGTCTAAATACATCAAAGAGATACTAAAGAAATTTGGAATGAAAGATTCCAGACCAGTTGGGACACCTATGTCTACTAGACATAAGATGTCTAAGGATGATGACTCAAAGGAGGTAAATCAAACTACCTACATATCCATGATTGGTAAAATTCAATATGTTGTTCACACTAGACCTGATATTGCAATTTAATAGTTGGTATTGTTGCAAGGTTTTCAACTAATCCCAGAGAGAATCATTTGATGGCTATCAAAAGGATCCTGAGATATCTTAAGGGTACTGAAGATTATGGATTATGGTATAAGAAAGGAGGAAACTTTGATTTGAATACTTTTACTGATGTTGATTGGGCAGGAAGTGTTGATGACATGAAGAGAACCAGTGGTGGAGCATTATTTCTTGGAAAGAGGTTAGTCTCCTGGACAAGTAAGAAAAAAAATTGCATTTCTCTGTCTACAATAGAGGCAGAGTATGTTGCCGCAGCAGTAAATTGTTCAAATATCATATGGTTCAAACAACTACTATTAGGTATGAAGGAGGAAATCAAAGAACCAGTTATTATCTACTATGAAAACACTAGTGCTAATAACATTTCAAAGAACCTTGTGATGCATACTAAGACTAAACATATTGCAATAAAGTATCATTTCTTGAGAGAATTTGTTCAGGACAAGGAAGTAAGGTTGGAATATGTGAATATTAAAGAGCAAATTGCAGACATATTTACAAAACCTTTACCTAAGGATGAATTCTTGTATCTTATAGGAAATCTAGGGGTGATTCCCCTAACTGAGGCTCACTAATAGACAAATTAGTGATGCATCAACTGAGCTATAGTACAGATCTAACAAGTTGATACAGATTGTCAGAGATTATTGCATATGAATCAGTACATCAGGTACACTACAATTCATTGGATAGATTCTTTGGCATTGGTTTTCAAAGAGGGAGATATTTTTTATGTCATGCCAAAAGGAATTATTAAAGGAAATATTATTGAGGGAGAATTTTTTATCAAAAATAGAGATAAATGTAAGAGGGAGAAATTTGTATTTCAGAGATTGTGAAGATAGAAGGAGTTTTCTGGATGAGAATCAGAATGAAGCAAAGGACATTAATAAATTATTTTTATCCTTATTTTTGTTGCTCTATAATTCTTTGTATTATGACATGTTGTGTTGCCTTCAATGCCAAAGAGGGAGATTGTTGATGACAATTATTCAATTGTGTATTATCATTGATGTATACACAAATGTAGTGATGTTACACCAATGTCTATACCTAAACTAAGCATAGTTAGTGTATGCCAAGCTCTCTCAAGCATTGAAGAAGACCAAAGTGATTTTCATTTGTAACTGAGTTCACTCGGGCATTACAATAATGCTCGGGCATTGAAGGATTATATTGTTAACCGAGTTAGATATTTAGTGTCAGACGAATAACAGTAGTTTACACTTTATGTTTAATTGGTTATACGCAGTCGATAAACTTAGTTTTTATTGATTATTTGGAAGGTTATTCAGACCGACTTGACAAGGCTTATCATATATATACAAGGTCAAGTTTGGACTGAATGTGAGTATGAGTTTTGATATGAAGAGTGAAGGCAAAATTAGATGGGATTTTGATTAAGGAAAAAACATCTAGACAAAGCTGCAATATAATATTTGATCAGTAAGGATCCATTTTAAAGCCAGAATAGAGACGTGAATCAACAAATATAGTTGCTTCATCAAACATGTCAATCCATTGTTACTCTCTAACAATTGTAGTAGTGATCCAAATCTCTTTACAGAGTAGACTTAACAGTATTTTGTAAATCCTCTCACAAGGTGACATTTCTACATTGAAGTGTTTGAAGACCTCTTACAAGGCTACTCCTTACAAGGTGATTAAATCCTATAGTAGGGTCACACCTTATAGTGTGTTTTTGTAACCTTTGACAGGGTTGGCTCCTAACAGGGCTCACTTCAGAAGAGTGAAAAATAGTAACTAGTTGCAATTGGTGGTTTTCCCAAATTAGGTTTCCATGTTAAATCTTGGTGTCATCTATGTACATGTTATTTGTTTTATGCTTTATGTTTCTGCACTTTGTCACTAAAGGATAATCACAGTTAATATCTTAAGATTTGCTTTGTTAAGCGAGTAACAACATAATATCTTTGTTAACCGAGTAACAATGATAAGTTTATTTAAGACATCTAAGGGACTTGGATTTTTTTTGTGGTAACTAATTCACCCCTCCCCTCTCAGTTAATCAACTCATTTACAAAATTTCCTTAAAACAATTCAGTCATTCTTATCATGCTGGTTTCAATATCTATCTTCATTAGGTCCAACTGCTTGGTAAGTGTATCATTTTTTTCCAATAGTTCTTTTATAGTTGATTCAGATTCATCAGTAACACTGCCTTCAAATTTTGTCTCAAGTGTATCAAATTGTTCTTGTGCAACCTTTAGTTCATCATATATTTTCAATCTAATCCTTAGAGTCTTCTCAAGTTTCTTTTTCAAATTAATGATTAACTCTCTTACACTCTCCAACTCAGATTCAAGACCATCAATTCTTTTGAATTGCCTAAAACTTTCCATGACTAAGATATTTAACTCTCAGGTGGTCAAACCTTATAACTCAAGAGTAGTAGCTCTGATACTAATTGTTGGAATGACTACATAAAGTTTGGACTAAGAGGGGAGGGGTGAATCAGTACCACAAAACTTTTATAACTGAAACTACCTATAACCATATACTGTTGCTATTGTTTACCAAATTCAATAACTTGAAATGAAACTAATATAAAGCTTAACATAACATCAAAACATTCAATTAAAAGAACTCATAACTCCAAGATTTTATTTACGTAGAAATCCTTGGCTAGAGGACAAAATTGTGGTGGGGATGATACCCAAAACCTTCACTAACTGCAGTAAAAAGATTGCTCAGTTAGAGCTTACAATGTTTATCCATTTTGATAGGTTATTCGGTTAAGAGTATACAAAGACTTGTTATGTCTACCTGGTTAGAGGAATTTACAATCTCTACACCTAGAGATGTACCCATTTAAAGGTTTTACAAATATCAGATCAGTTAAGATCTACCCAGTATTGGGATTTCTAGCTCTCAATACAATAGTATTAACAACTTAAAAATGTCTGCTATATTGTATCAAAACAAATGCTAATCAGACTCTATGTGCTCTGAAATTTTGTGTTACCTCAATCTCAAACTATAACACTACTTGGATTTGCTCTATTGTGGCTAGATAATTCTTGGGGGCTCTCTACTCTACTCTTTATTCTTCGAATAACTCCTTTTACTTTTACTAACAATATCAAACTCTTCTTTGTATCATCACTATGTCTCTCTTTGTAAATCATCCTTTAAATATAAGATTTATTGCCTCTTAATCTTGTGTGTTAGGTGCATTGTGATTTTTTTTAATCGTTAGATCTTCTTTTCCGTTCGGTGACTGTGTCACTTTTACCTCGGTACTTGGTGTTTTTCTTGGAAATAACAAACTTTTGTTAACCACTTAACCTCCTTCTTAGATATTATCTTTGAATTAATTCAATCGTTGATCTTGTAACAAACTATTCTTCATGCATTGTAGAATCACAATTAATGTTGTGTCAATTCATTAAATGTGTCCTTATCATTTTACAATCAATTAAGTAACTTGGTAGAGTAACTTCTCTTTTCTCGGTTAACTTGATCTTTAGTACTTGGTAACTGGAAACTTAGTGTACTTCATATACGCTTGGTGTTTGATAACTTTAGGCTCTTCAGTGTAGTGTATGTGCTTTACCAACTTCACTAGCTTACTCGATGTACTTTCTCAACTAGTCAAATATCTACTTTTCTCCTTTTCACCGATTGAATCTTCTGACTCATATGACTTTGCCTTAACTAATGATAAGAAAATATCCATAGAGATAATAATGTAGTGTGCCCTATTTTCAAGGTTAACTATGGAAGAACCTTCAGCTGTACCTACTTCATAGTTACCTTGTTTTTTCTTGGGACCCATGGAGTTTCCCTTCATAGTGAGGATGATTTTCTTGAAATCCTTCTTGAAATTTGTTAGATTTCTCATATAGTTGAAGGTGATTTTTTTTAACACTCACAATCCTTAGGACAAATTAGTATATAGCATATGTCAATAATGTTTTCAATTATGGATTAACATCACTTGGTATTAAGATATTCATTCGTTATACATCTAAATGAAGAGGAATCATAGATCAATTGTTAGAGTTTCTATTAATGTTAGTTTAGTTTCTTATCTCCTTGATGGCTCCTTGATTATGGTACATGAGGGTAGACACGATTGGAAAATCAAATCAAATATTGATTTGGTGTTTGAGTCATATTTTGGATTCTTCTCTCTCATATCTCTATTGCACGTTACTAATGTGATGATGAGTTTGCATACTTCATTGCTTAGATAGTGAGTCATACATGTTGTGTATTGATCACCCATTCACTTTCAATGGGATGACTCATTAGTGGACTATATATATCCATGTGATTGAAGCAATGTTGATGCAGATTTCATTAGTTTTCCTTGTCTTTTGTCGTATGTGCATTAGTATGTTTATTTTGAGATGAGAGGATGGATGATGTTTATGGTACTTGGTTTGTTCATTTTGAGCTTGGAGCATGTGGTTTTCTCTTGATATCATGATAACTTGATTGCAATTTTAGTAGGGAGCTTGTGGATTCATATCTAACCCTCATCATTCTTATTTTTCATTTATAAAATATTCCTTAAAGTTGAATTATTTAATGATGCAAATTATACGTTTATTTTCACATGATATACTGATTTTTACCTAGGGTAGATCCCAACAATTGGAAATCTACTTATGGATATTTATTCTTTCTCTTATTTGATTCAGGTGACATATCATGGAACATTCAAAAGGCACAACCCACTTCTCTTAGATCTTCCAAACATGACCTATGGTTAAAGAAGACTACTTGAAGACTTGTATTTAGCTCAAATTGAAGACAATCAAATCGTATTGTAAAGATGTAGTTCAAATTCATTATAAAAATTTGGGTTTAATTCCCATTGATGTAAAATCCCCAAGTAAAGATTAAGGGGGGGGGGTGTTATAATATTTAATATTTCCTTGTATTTATTTATTTATAATAAACCAAGGTATATTACATTTATTTAATTAGGAGATTCCTATGGAATTCCTACATTTATTTTGTCCTCGAGTCCAAGTGGGAGGACATGTCATTTCTTGTAACTCCTTTGTTAAGGAAATTATCTAATCCTCCTTAAGAGGATGTTGCCACTTTTCACACACCTATTATGGATGTTGGCATTCATAGATTGGTGATTTACTTAGTAAACCCTCTCCTTGTCTCTATTTAAGATATGCTCCTCTCTCATTTCTATATTTTTATTGTAATGACTCTCTCTCTCTCTCTCTCTCTCTCTCTCTCTCATTGCCCCATTCATAATATCACAAGGGGTTTTTATTTGCATTTCCCCTTTCAAAAATTACTCTCTCCTTGTCTTGACTCTTTGGGTGATTGCTTAAAGTTTATTCATTTCTCATGGTAAAATATTGTTAGAATACAATCACCACTGAGAGAGGGGGGGGGTGAATCAGTGATTACTTAAAACTTGTTCTTTTCAAATTTTTACAATTATAACATATGCTTATGAAACATGAAAAAAAGAAGCAAAAGAACAAAGTACACAATGTTTATAGTGGAAAACCCCTTAGGGTAAAAAATCACTTTGAATTTGAAATTTTATTGGCTTCTTGGACAAATCTTTTAGAGCTACAACTCTGGGAAGCACCAACACCCTATTTTAGAAACACCGATTTCAAGGAACACCAATCGCTTTGATGCAGGAGCATCCTGGGTGTAAGGGCAATCTTGCATCACCCAAAAATATGTGTTATTCTATTCAATAAGGGCTATTTTGTACAAAGCTTCTATTTTTGGAAACTTACTATTTTTAGTAAGTTGG
>MU223863.1:78193-92488 GCA_018584345.1 Thuja plicata | reverse complement strand
CAAAACATGGTGTTTCCATCTCTTTCAATGCTTTCATGAAATCCTTCTCTCCTACACACAAGACACTACTGACAACATGTTTTTCCTTCCCCACATCAGGAAGTGGATTCATAACATACTCAATACTACCTTTAGTTATTGTATACACATTGGCTATCACATCATGTTGGGCATTCACATAAAATTTCTAGGATCTTCCTAACAATAGGTAACATGCATCCATCTCTATAACATCACATAGAACTTAATCTACATATTCTCCTACATTGAACTCTACTCAAACTTGTTCTCAAATGAGTGTGTGTTTCTCCTTTGTATCCCATGAGGCTCCATAAGGAAATGGATGAGGAACCCTTCATAGTTTTAACTTATCAACTAACTCTTTAGATGTAATATTATTAGTTGTTCAAGAATCTACAATAACTTTCCATACCTTATTATTTACCTTGTAACTTTTCCTAATTAGTGAATTTATTTTGAGGTGGCTTTGAGGTGGTAGGTACTCTTAGGAGTGTTCTTTGAATCATGAGGCATTCTCCTTGCTCTATATTTGTAGGCCTTGAAGTTGTGTGATAAGAAGACACACTTTGACTGTCATCCTCTTCTGTCAACTACACCCTTCTTTCTCCTCCTTGTTTTCTTGTGCCAAGCTTCTCAGGACACCTAAAATATTGATACCCAATCTCATTACAATTGAAACACTTACAAATGAAGACACTAGGTCCTCTTCCAAAAAATATTCCGCTACTGTTTGATCTCCAGCTCTAAAATCACCTCTACTACTTGTCTCGACCTGTGATTCCTGATTGCTAGTTTCACCTTCTCTACTTGGAAATGATCATCATCCATTGAATATCCCTCTGCTTCTAAATTTTTTGCCTCTACCTATTTTATTTTTCGTCCTCTTTTTCTTTTCTTCTCCTCAACCCTTAGTACCATTTTATAGCACTTGTGTACTATCTTAGGGTTGAACAATCTAAGTTCATCTTGAATACTGAACTTGAGACAAGTCAAGTACCTAACCAATGTTTTTTCCTCATTCTCTGGTACCTTGTATTTGAGATTCATTCTATGGAACTCTTCAATATAAGCACTCACATCAAGGTATTTTTTGTCTTAGAGTTTGAATTTTCTTGTATAGGAATAATTCGTAGTCCTCAAGGACAAACTGTTTATTGATCTCACTCACCATCTTCTACCAAGTGGTGATAGGGTTTTTTTCTTATTCTACCCTCTCACTTTGTATGAAGTTCCACCAACTCAGGGTTGGACCTATAGACACCTAAAATTTGTAAGGTGTTCTCTAATCAATGAAATCTACATTTTTTATCAAATTGCTCTAAATCTCATCAAAATGGACTAAATCACATTAAATGGACATTTATTAAATAAAATTGGGATAAAATCAATTAAATAAAAGGGTCAATTAACAAAGACATTATTTAATTAAATATAAGCCTAAAGGGATCAACTATATAATTAATTTTAATCAGTACATTGTATAGTTTAAATAAAAAATCAAATCCAACCTATTCTCCTACATGGCTAATTTAATTAATTGATTAAATTAATAAATCCTATTATCTTTCAAAAATGATTAAAAGAGCCAATGAGAATTGAGAAGGCAAAGCACATGGATCACTACAAATTTTGCATGTCTACCACTCATTTGACCCTATTGCATCTTAACCACTAAATTTGTCCCTTTGTCTGAACCTTTGAGAAAATCATTTAAATTGTCCCCCCATTTGAAACCATTTGAAATCCTCTCATTCAACCAAGGCAAAACCATGATCAATTGAATCTAGCCCCTACACTTGGGAAAATCCTATAAATAGAGGGCAATTTGCAAGCATAAACTAATCCTAGACATTTGAATGTAAAAAATCTATACTATAGTCTATTTGAGAGAAATATCAAAGCAATTTGAGCATTTTCAAAGCATTTGTGAGAGAATTTGAGTGAATTATTAAGACAATTTGAGAGATTTGTTAGCTAGATAGGCATATCAATATCATTTTCTCATTCTAGTACTATTACTAGTAGAGATTTACGCTAAGAGCTCTCTATTAGCATGCTTAGTTAGAGATCCATGGGATGCATAATGATTTCTTTCTAATTCTTAGCTTAATTATTAATATTTTTCCATCAAACTGTTAGGAAATAAACTAATCTCATGAAGGTGTAAAAATCACACACACAAATGGTGCCCACCATGGGGCTTTAGGCCTCTAATCCTTGTTTTTATTCATATTTTGTGTGTTTGGGCTTCATTTTGTGTTTATTTTGCAGATTGCAGGTGAAGTGATGCCTATGAGAAAAATGATGACACCTACAAGTATTCAAATAACGCATGACAATTCCTTCTATATTGTTTTCTAAACTTATTTCATACCTGTCAGCAAATTAGTGACGCATGTGCTCATAAAGAGACACCTAGGATCCCTGAAATAACACCTGCAATCTTTTATCTTTCGCCTATACACTTTACTTTTAATGCAGTTAAACTACATTGTCGTGGCTGATCACTTTCTTTTTATGCCTGTAATTAGTAAAGTAACACCTAACAAAGTTCAAAGCAATGCTAAATTAGTGCAAAGTAACATGTGGTACACTGGAAAGTAATGCGTAGAAGTTGTAAAATGACATCTACTGTCTTCTATATTTTTTTACTTGCAGATTGAAAATTTTAGAATACTAATTCTCTATTATTAATTTTTCTACAGATGAACATGCATTTAAAGGTTCATAAACCAGAGTTGAGGATTAAAAGGGAAAGAAAAGAGGTAATAATCTAAAATAAGCACTCTAAAAAACATCATAATGCACTCATTTTGGAAAGTTTAGAAGAAGAACAAGCATTATTTGATCATTTTGTTAAAATGAGTAGTTCTTAAAAAAGAAAGTTTCCTTCTCTAAATTGATCTCATTCATTAAGTCTTTAAGTTGTAATTTGGCAAAATTTTGTTAAGGATCTTAATTTTGTTGTCAATTTAATTTTGGTCTTTCTTCACTTTGGTTGTGGTGTTGAATAACTTGGTGGAGGAGACGGAGAGGGAACAATTTCCACTAGGTGAGTATAAAAAAAACCAAGATCTCTCAAAAAAGTGCCTAGCCTTTGTTAGCTTTTGAAAAAGGTATTCTACTTAACAATATTGTATTTCTTAGATTGTGGAAAATATCATTTGTATCTAGTTTAATAGGGCCACCCTATTATTTTCCACTCAAAACAAGACATTAGGTATATGCTCTCAACTTTTCGGAGCTAATCAAAATGCCAAAAAGTGTTACTTTTGGGTGGTAGAAAGAAAGGGAGAAATTAAACCACATGTTTCAATTCATTAAAAAAATCATTTTCAAGAGGTTAAAAATGAACAAAAGTGTTTGAAGTATTTGGAATTAAGGAAAGTGATAGGGATATGCTCTTGACTCTTTGAGTGAATCATACTCCCAAACTTACTTTACTAAATTCAATTTATTGGTTTCCATGAACATGCTAGATACATAAAGGGCTTGCCTCCTAAGAATACCTTTAAGAAGGTGGTGAGAGTGAACAACCCAAGTGGGAGACAATCACTTTAGCTGTGATACTATCCAACCCACTATAATCAAATGCACTCATCCCCAAAGGGTTGAAGTGACTAAATTGTGTTCAGAATCTTCACTTTCTCGAGTAGTCCTTCGCGATTGTGAAAAATTGTACTTTCATGCGAGTGGGAAGCCCTTATAATGAGGGTATAAGAGAATCTTCATCATTTAGAATGGTGTATTTAGTTACAACCTGGTTAATTATTAAGCTATCTTTTCAGAGCCATTGTTAAAAAGCAAAATTTTACTCTAGGTAGATTGTTTGGAAGAATTTATTGTACAAGACCTGCGAAAACATCTAAGAACATACACTTGGTGTGTTTTAGGAGTAAGATGCAAATTTTATGTGTGTTATGTGTTTCTATCTTCATTTTCAAGAAATAATTCAATCCTACAGATCTGATAACACACTTTGCAATTTTAAATCCTTAAAAACTGTGATAAACCAACTTGTTCAACAAAATGACACATATAGAAGGTTAAATAACGCTTGTAAACATTCCTATTATACCTATAAATAGAAGTTACACCTCCAACAATCAAAACAATGTGTAACCCATTGGAAAGTAATGGTAGAAAGTTTTTAAATAATGCCTATAAACGGCCAAACAATGCCTACAAAATGCAAAGTGATGCATATAGTAATTCCAGTTACTACTTACATAGTGCCAAGTCACACCTAGTCCTAACTAAAATGATGCCCAAAAATATAGAAAGGAAAACATGGGGCATTTACCGAGGGTTTGAAAAAAAATCAATATCATTTCTGGATACCCTTTTGGATCTTCTACCTATTCATAAATTTAATTTGATCAGAATCCCTTGTTATTGGAAAATTTATAAAATCACTTAGGGATTGATCAAACAGGTGATAAAAAACCAAGGACTTATCTATTTATACTCATTTTGTCTTTCACCCAATCACACTACATCAACGCTACCCTGTAACCCGATGATACTTATTTAAGGCAGGAGGTTCCTTATCCTAGCGATACCTCTACTTTTCCACAACTGACTCAAGAACCAATTAAAGAGGTAGAGCTAAACATGGATTTCCCATTCAAAAATATGGATCTCAACCTAATTAACAACACCAACAAGGATAACATTAATAACAATGGAAATGGTCAGGTAAAAAATAATGATTCCAATGGAGGATTAGTTGAACCTAATAATCAAGGGGTAGACAACAAGAATGGAGGAAATATCAACCCTAATGATGATGATCCGGGGGATATTTTTACTTAAAATTGAAGTATCTCCAATACTCCATAAGTTAACTCCAAGTTAAAATTCTTGAGAAACTGGACTAAATGCAACATGAATGGGTGAAAGAGGAGTCCATACATCTAAGATATGGCCCGTTAAACTTTGGTCAAAATAGATACAGAGGCCATAAAAAAGGTGGAAATTTGACCTTGTCAAAATTGGTCAAATTTGGTGTCATCTCAAAGATCTCATCACCACGATTCCAATCACATTTGTTTCATCAAAAATAGAGCTCATATGCAAAAGATATGGCTGGTCAAAGGTTAGAGTTGACTGGGTTGACTAAAGTCAACTGATGACATCATCATGTTGATGTGCCATAGAAAGTGACATGGCATCTTCAACCAATCAACATTTGACATGTGGCAGGTGTGATGACATGGCATACTGGTCATTATTGTCCAATCAACACTAAACATGTGGCATTTGATGAACAAATAAGAGAGTGCCACATGGCACCCCCAAGTGGTACCACATGCCACCTCCAAATCAGAGTAATTGAATCAGTTTAACAAAATATGGTTGCAGGATTCAAACTATCAACCTCTTGATCCGCAACCATCCGCCTTAACCGCTATACCAAATGTTCACTTTGCTAATAATAGTTGGCGGGTTTTATATAATCTTATCCAATCCGCCTATGTTAGTAAAATGGATGCTGCTTGGGGTTGAACCCTCGACCACCAACCTCCTAAAATTAAGGATGGCCATTGCGCTATAAATAGCAATTGTTACATTTGTGGCACATGTTCTATTTAATTTGTACCAAACCCGCCGACCTTATCTAAATAAGGTTAATTTGTTAAAACAACCCCTCTAAATGGGATAAAGCCATAAACCATAAAATATTAAAAGATTATCACAAAGATGATCTATGGTAAAAAGGGGATTAATTGTTTTTATTGGTTTTAGCCTAATTATGGCTACTTTTATGTATAAAAGGGGTATTAGGCCTTTAAAAAGGCATAGAGGTGATGAGAAGGAGATTATGATCTTGGAGACTTTATGATTATTCCTGCATAATGTTGCTACTGTTATGCTTGAAGGGAATAGCTTGTGAACACTTGTAATTGATTTCTTGGAGTTAATCAGATTGGTCACCTTATTAGAGAGGGACCCGGAGACGTAGTCCACCAGGATGAACTTTGTTATCAATGTGCTTTGTCTTCTATCTCTCTACTCTCTTTCTTTCAGTTCATTACCTTATTATTGTTTGTTCATTTATGTGTTTCAATTACATTAATTCACTTAATTAAATCTCTGAGTTAACTTATGTAATTATGTTGAGCATTCTTCTATAATCGTCCTAGATCCTAATCAGATCAAGTTTGGTATCAGAGCTCTTGCATGACTAGTATTGCAGATTTGAATGCTAACGCGATCCACGATTCTGAAAGGCACAGGAAAGCTTGAAGAATATAATGCTAAGATAGAGAAATGAAGAATTGTTCCACCATCACAGATGGAAGGAAAATGTGGTGAACAAACTTCTGAAGACAAGAGAATTTAGAAGACACTTAAGAATTTTGAAATCATTGTACAAGTTTTAGTACAGGAGAGAGAAGAAAGGATGCAAAGATGTGCAGCTCATGAGGACAAAGGGAAAAGGTTAGGAGGTTATCATGAATCTCCAAAATCTCTTCCAACTCCCTCTTCTCCTTCTTCTCCTTCTTCTACTCATTTTGAGTCTTCTAATCCTTTTAAGGGTGAACACAAGCCTACAATTAAATTGAATGTAAAATTTGATTTACCAAAGTATTGTGGGGAATTAAATGCTAAAAAATTAGATGACTAGATTCAATAAGTTGAGGTCTATTGTAGAGTCCAAAACCTCTTAGATGATGCTGATAGAATTCAGTTAGCTACTCTTCGATTAGGAGGTACAACTCTAACCTAGTGGGAGAGTAGAACTTGGGCTGAAAATTATCAACATGGTAGAGTCAATTTAACTTGGTCAGAATTTGTTAGTGCTCTTAAGAAGCAATTCTATCCCCTAGGCCATATGCAACAGTTAATGATGAGATGGCAACATTTTAGGCAAGGGAAAGGTTAGTTTGTCCAAGAGTACACCCATGAATTCAGGAAAAGGGCTATTGCATTAAATGTCCCATTGTACACCCAAGATACATTACTTAAGTACATAGGTAGTCTTCACTCCTACCTAAGGCTTTCCATCTTGGTTTTGAATCCTTGTAACCTAGGTGAAGTATGTGTTCAAGCCACACACTTAGAGTCAAGAGGTAAGGGTTCTTTCATTGATAAGTTTGATAAGAAGCCATCTAAGTTTGAGGAAAAATCTAAAGGAAAAGGAAAGGGGAAAAAGATAGCTAGAGTGAAGAAAGAGGGTGAAAAACCCACATGCTCACATTGCAAGAAAGAGGGGCATGATGATTCTAAGTGCTGGAAGCTGCACCCTGAAAGAAGGCCAAAGAAATACGGTGGAAACAAAGGAAAATAGAAAACTGTTGCTTTACTTCAACATGATCTTGGATCTGATTCTGGAGATGAGACAAAGATCATTGCTGCTGGGATCCAAGGTAAAGGAAAAGGTATATCTCTTTCATCAGCTACAAGTTCTTCTAATATAAGTGCAAGTACAAGTACAAGTAAAGAATCTTCTCCTAAGAATGATAAGCAAAGGAATGAATTATTTCATATTTGGGTTGTTATCAAGCACAATAAGGTTGATACATTATTTGATACAGGTTCTCAAGATAATTTGATATCTGAAGAAGTTGTTAAGAAACTTAACTTGACTACAACACCTCATCCAAAACCATACCCTTTTGGGTGGGTTTGCAATGATGCATAGTTACAGGTAACTAAGTAATGTAAGTTAAGATTTGCTATCACTACAAACTTTGTAGATGAGGTAGAAGCTAATGTAGTCCCTTTAGATATTTGTGGTCTGCTACTTGGGAGTCCTTATTTGTATGACCGACAGGCTATCTTCTATATGGGGGAAAATAAGTATCATCTTTTTAAAGATAATATTGAATACATTGTACGAGCACATAAGATAAAGACTAATCTTGCATTAGTTAATAATGGTCAGATGAAAAGGTTAGTCAATTCTAGTAAGAAATTTGTGTTAGTTCTTGTAAAAGCCAAAGAGGATGAAACATCTGAGGCATTCAAGGGATGTGATCCAAAACATAAAGCTAAATTGGTCAAAGTTGTTTCCGCTTATGATGACTTGTTTCAGGAACCAAAAGGATCACCTCCTAAGAGAGTGATACAACATGAAATCCAGTTGCAGTAGGATGTACCTCTTCCTAATATTGGCATGTACCATTTATCAATTTTGTAGAATGAAGAAATAAAGAATCAAGTTCAAGAGGTAGTTGAGAAAGGAGTTATCCGTCCCAGTACTTCTCCTTGTGGTTCTCCTATTGTGTTGGTTCCAAAGAAAGATGGGACTTGTAGAATGTGCATCGACTACAGAGATTTGAAAAAGATAATGGTAAAGAATAGGTACCCTCTTCCCAGAATTGATGATTTACTTGATTAGTTGAAACATGAAATTTATTTCACTAAGTTAGACTTGCGTAGTGGATATCATCAAATAAGAATTGCAGAAAGTGATATTTGGAAAACTATTTTTAAGACTAAACAAGGAATTTTTGAGTGGTTGGTTATGCCCTTTGGGCTTTGTAATGCACTGGCTACATTCATGAGATTCATGAATGATGTCTTCCATCCTTTTATTGATGATTTTGTCATAGTCTATTTAGATGATATCCTTGTATTCAGTAAGTCTTGGGATGATCATGTAACTCATGTAAAGAAAGTTTTTTATGTACTGAGAAAACAAAAACTTTTTGTAAAGATGTCTAAATGTGAGTTCGCTAAGACATCCTTAGTGTACTTAGGCTATGTTGTAGGGGGTGGTCAATTAAAATTAGACCTTGAAAAGGTTGAATGTATTGTAAAATGGCCTAAGCCAAGTATAGTTACAGAAGTCAGGAGTTTCTTAGGTGTAGTCCAGTACTGGAGGAAGTTCATTGCAAACTTCTCTTATGTTGCATCACCATTGCACACACTAACCAGTACCAAGGCAACTTTCCAGTGAGGAGGTCCACAACAGAAGGCTTTTGACATGTTGAAGGAAAAGTTGAGCACCGCACCAGGTCTGGCTTTACCAGATTTACATCAACCATTTGAGATCAAGACAGATGCAAGTGGCTTTGCCATGGGAGTTGTACTCATGCAAGGAGGTAAACCAGTCTGCTACCACTCTAAAACATTTTCAAGAGAAGTAAGTAACTATCCCACTTATGATAAGGAACTCTATGCTTTAGTTTAGAGTGTTAATAAATGGAAACATTACTTAATGGGAAAAGAAACTGTAATCCACACTGATCACTAGCCACTAAAGTATTTGCATTCACAGTCTAAGTTACAACAAAGTAGGCACTTTAGGTGGATGGGTTTTCTACAACAATTTCATTTGGTAATTAAGTATAATAAAGCTTCCCATAACAAAGTAGTAGATATGATTTCTAGGCCTCCTAATATGAATGCTTTGATAATCCTTCAGAATAGTTCTATGGTCCATGAAAGTCTTCAGGAACAATATGCTAATGATGAGAACTTTAAGGATATCTATGCAGCTTTAATCCTGGGTAAACATGTAGAAGAGAAAGATTACTATGTGCAGGATAACTTATTGTACCACTTGGGTAAATTATGTATTCCAATAGATGAACATGTGCAGGTAATTCAAGAAGAACATACATCTTTGATTGCAGGATACTTTGGGGTAATTAAGACATTATCTCAATTGAAAAAATATTGTTATTGGCCTCATATGCAAGAAATTGTAACTAAGTATATAAAAGGATGTGTGATGTGTGCAACTAGTAAACCAAGTAATAGGAAATTGGGTTTGTACACACCTTTACCTGTACCATCCCATCCATGGGAAAGTGTGTCTATGGATTTTAGGGAGATTTACCTATGTCTAGGAAGGGTCATGATTATTTTTATTTAGTAGTTGATCAATTCAGCAAAATGTGCATCCTAATGCCTTGTAAGAAATATGTCACTGATGAACTGATTGCTCATATGTACTTTCAATTTGTATGGGTTCATTTTGGATTACCCACTTCTATTGTATCAGATTGAGATTCTCGATTCCTAGGGGAATTTTGGTCATCATTGTCAGGCCTCATGGACACCAAGCTAAAGAAAAGTATAGCCTTCCATCCATAGATATACGGATAGACAAAGGTAGTCAACAGGATAGTTGTTCATCTTCTCAGAGGTTATTGCAGTAAGCATCCTAAGTTGTGGGATGAAAGTCTTTATTATGTGCAGCATGCTTACAACCATGCAACACACTCTTCTACAAAGAAGGTCTCCTTTTGATACTTGCTTCGATTACTTGCCTAAGACACCAATGGATTTTTCTTTCAGGAAGGATGATGTTTTAGATGGATGCCATGATGCAGAAAGTGCTTTAAAGTTCATCTAGAAGGTCCAAGCAATCCACCAGGTAGTAGGACAGTTGGAGTAGAGCTAAGCAAAATACAAGGCTTGCCATGATAAGCATCTCATCGATCACCATTTCCAAGTTGGTGATAGAGTTTGGTTACATATCAGTAAGGAAAGAATGCAAGGTGAAGGAAGGAAGCTCAAGCCTATTCGGTATGGTCCTTTTGAGATTTTAGAGAAGATCAGTACTAATGCCTTCCACCTTAATCTTCCTCCATACATGCAGATTTACTCAGTTGTCAATGTAGAGAATCCAAAGCTGTGTGAACCTCCAATGATCTTGGATGAAGACACCGACATTCAAGTTCCATCCATTGATGATCTTTCACTAGAGTAGATGTCAGAGTTGCCAGAAGATGTTGTCCTTGACAGGAATGTCAGAACTTCATGAAGAGGACCAACTGAATACCTCAGAGTGGGATTGAAGGGGATGCATCCAAGCAAGGAAAGATGGATGGAGATTGGCAAAGTGAGGGAACTTTACCCTCACTTACTTTATGAGTAATCAATCTTTTAGAGGTCCACAAGCTCTTCAGTGGGGAGGCCTGATTTGGGGGATATTTTTACTTAAAATTGAAGTATCTCTAATACTCCATAAGTTAACTCCAAGTTAAAATTCTTGACAAACTAGACTCAACGCAACTTGAATGGGCGAAAGAGGAGTCCATATGTCTGAGATATGGCTGGTCAAACTTTGGTCAAACTAGATATAGAGGCCCAAAAAGGTGGAAATTTGATCTTGTCAAAATTGGTCAAATTTGGTGTCATCTCAAAGATCTTGTCACCACGATTCCAATGATGTTTGTTTCATCAAAAATGGAGCTCATATGCAAAAGATATGGCTAGTCAAAGGTCAGAGTTGACTGGGTTGACTAAAGTCATTTGATGACATCATCATATTGATGTGGCATAGAAAGTGACATGGCATACTGGTCATTATTGTCCAATCAACACTAGACATATGGCATTTGATGAACAAATAAGAGAGTGCCATGTGGCACCCCCAAGTGGTACCACGTGCCACCTCTGAATCGGGGTAATTGAATCAGTTTAAAAAAAAATGGTTGTGGGATTCAAACTATCAACCTCTCGATCCGCAACCATCTACTTTAACCGCTATACCAAATGTTCACTTTGCTAATAATAGTTGGCAGGTTTTATATAATCTTATCCAAGCCGCCTATGTTAGTAAAATGGATGCCGCTTGGGGTTGAACCCTCAACCACCAACCTCCTAAAATTAAGGATGGCCATTGTGCTATAAATATTAATTGGCAATGCATGTTCTATTTAATTTGTACCAAACCCGCCAACCTTATCTAAATAAGGTTAATTTGTTAAAACAACCCCTCTAAATGGGATAAAGCCATAAACCATAAAATATCGTAAGATTATCACGAAAATGATCTATGGTAAAAAGGGGATTAATTGGTTTTATTGGTTTTAGCCTAATTATGGCTAATTTTATGTATAAAAGGGGTATTAGGCCTTTGAAAAGGCATAGAGGTGATGAGAAGGAAATTATGATCTTGGAGACTTTATGATTATTCCTGCATAATCCTGCTGCTGTTATGCTTGAAGGGAATAGCTTGTAAACACTTGTAATTGATTTCTTGGAGTTAATCAGATTGGTCACCTTATTGGAGAGGGACCCAAAGATGTATTCCACCAGGATGAACTCCATTATCAATTGGTTTTGTCTTCTATCTCTCTACTCTCTTTCTTTTAGTTCATTACCTTATTATTCTTTGTTCATTTATGTGTTTCAATTTTGTTAATTCTCTTGATTAAATCTTTGAGTTAACTTATGTAATTATGTTGAGAATTCTTCTATAATCATCCTAGGTCTTAATCAAATCAAACAAAGAGGCTACCAAAGAGAAGGATAGTGAAGCAGTTCAAAGCCCATTCTTCATGAAAATCATGGAGAAAGTGTTGGAAAGAGATAGGGAAAAATATTTTCTAGACCTACCACAAGCGGAGACTAAACATCCGCACAACTATGATGTCAATAAACTAAAGAAAAAAGAAGCCGAATAAAACCCTATTGACATCATGAATAAGAATTTTAGGTTTTCCAAATGCAGTTGGACACTATGAAACAAATGTGGGCTCCTAAACCCTTCTCTATCAAAGAATTGTATCCATTTCCATTTGACAAGACTTTAATGATGATTTTAATCCCTAGAAATGCTATTTTTCCTATGTATGATAAATATGAAGGATCATCCAATCCTTAAGATCATTTAAGGGAGTTTTGTGCATTGAGCTTGGATTTCATGCATGACACAACATATTTAATGAAGTTATTCCCATGGAGTTTAGGAGGTATGGCAGTGGATTTTTTTACCAAGATACCCTCCGACATCCACACTTTTGAGGAAATGACCTCCATGTTCATGACTCATTACTCTTATAATATCAAACATGATGTTATGATGATTAATTTATGTAATACCAAACAATGTAAGGGGGAAGGATTCCTACATTTCCTACAAAGATGGAGACTGGTATTTGCTAGATACCCTCAAAGCGTTCCTGAAAAGGGAAGGATGGATATCTTTATTAATAGATTGAACAATAAAATGAATTATCGGTTGAGGTTACAATGTCATATGTCTTTTCAATACTTGATCAAAAATGAAGTTACTACATAGGAGGTATTGGTCAAAAGTGGAGAACTCAAACTCTACAAGGATCATATGAAAAATAACAACAATACCTCCAACAAAAATCAAAATAGGGCTCCTCCTAACTATTAGATGATAATAGATTTTGATACTATTCATGTTATAGATATTTGTGTTTTTTCACTGATGTCCACATATGTTTCTGTGGAATAATACAAACTTGTTACTTGACTGGGAGAAGTGCCCTCTTGGCTTTATGTTGCATATTGAGAATGTTACAGTTGCTTTAGTGAAGACTGGTTTTTGGACTATGATTATGATGCCTGATAGAAAAGGTCTCTGTGTTTTGGTCATATTTTATGGGTGATGATATTTCAGGTGATGCAAGCTTACTGAATGATAGTGGGAATATTGAGGAATTTTGGGTATTGATCGATTGGAGTGAGCATTTGATGAAGGGTGCTCCCCTTAATGCCAGAAACACATAGCAGAAAAAGAGAAGCAACAACAATTTGCAAGAATAGAAAATGGGCTTCATATTATCTCCACAAATGTGGAATTACAAACTTTTAGAATCACAATATGAAAAGCCACATGGGCATTCCCCTTACAATATTCTGTAGGACAAAGCCTTGAATTATTACCCAGATCTACCCAGAACTGTCCCGAACTGCCTAAGACAACACTACGGGCCTTCTTTATATAGGCAATTTCCACCGCTCGAGAAGGTTCCAGAAATTTAGCCCTTAGGGCTGACCAAACTTAGAATTATTTTATTTTTCAATTTAGTACATCAAAGTCGGCTCAAAATAAATTTTGAAACCCGAACAAAAATTTTGAAGGAAAATTATTTTCTGCTATTTCAGGTAGCCCAACTTCCAGAGACCATAAGTCATCACCAGTTGACCCGATTGACAATTATAAACCCATTTTCGAAACGCCATGAAGCGCTCTAACTGGCTCTAGCTCTAATACATTCATCCCACGTTTCGACCTCATCCGGGGCCTCTAAAGCCTTCAAAACTGAGCTTGAAGTTTTTGTACCCTGTTTTCAATACCGAAAATTTTCAATATCTTCAAAAACTAGACCTGATCTAGACATGAAACTTTACTGGCAGGCTGATATGACTGAGATGAACCTCCACATGCAAAATGAGAACATTCCGAGATCGTATGACCAACTTAGTAAAAATAGAAAGTTTCCATAAATAGCAGCTCTGCACAAGGTAGCCCTTATTGAAAAGAAAACAGAAATATTTTTGGGTGATGCAAGATTGCCCTTACACCCAGGATGCTCCTGCATCAGACACCCG
>MU223863.1:47216-66555 GCA_018584345.1 Thuja plicata | reverse complement strand
ATCCTCAGCTTCAGCACTACTTATTTCTCCTTTATCTATCTTCCTCAATTCAGATGCATTTCTTGGACTACTTCCATATACAATCTGGAATGGTGATTTACCAGTGCTCCTATTGACAGAATTATTGAATGCAAATTCTACCTGTGGTGAAATCAAATCCCATCTTGTTGGCTTATCTCCAACTAAAAATCTTAGCGAATTCCCTAAACTCCTATTCACCACCTCTGTCTATCCATCAGTCTATGGATAATGTGATAAACTAAACTTCAAATATGTCTTCAACTTCTTCCACAACGTACGCCAGAAATATCAAACAAACTTAGTGTCTCGATCTGAAACTATGGTCTTTGGCAAACCATGTAGCCTCACCACTTCTCTGAAAAATAATTATGCTACATGAACATCATCATTAGTCTTCTTGCAGGGAATGAAATGTGTCATCTTTGAAAATTTGTCAACCACCACAAAGATTGAATCATGTCCCCACTGAGTCCTCGGTAAACCAAGAACAAATTCCATACTGATATCCTCCCAAGGATTCGCTGGTATAGGTAATGGTTGATACAACCCTGTATTCTGCCTCACTCCTTTGGCCATTTGACATACTCTGTAACTCTGTACAAACTTCTTCACATCTTGCTGCAACTGTGGTCAATAATAATTCTCACTAACCAAAGAAAGGGTTTTTTCATGACCAAAATGTCCATCCAATCCTCCGCTATGCTTCTCCTTGATGAGATTATCCCTTATAGAACTTTGTGGAATGCACAACTGACTCCCTTTGAATAGCATACCATCCTGGATGATGAAATACAACCATTTCATCCTGTCTAAAGCAACAGGTTCTATACAAGCTTTCCAAGGTTCACCAAAATCGAGATCCTTTGGATACAAATTCTTGAGTTCAATGAACCCAACCACCTCAATCTGCTTCTCTATCAGCAATAGTTGCCTTCTGTTAAGGGCATCTGCAACCCTGTTAGACTTTCCACTCCTGTGTTTCAAAAAAAATGTATAAATCTACAAAAATTCAACCCATTTCTAATGCCTTTGATTCAACTTTCCTTGAATATTCAAATATTACAAAGATTGATGATCAGTATACAAAACAAACTCCTTAGGAAGCAGATAATGTCTCCACTTCTTTAATGCCTGAACTATAGCATAAAATTCCTGATCATAAATAGAATACTTTCTCTTGGCATAATTTAACTTCTCACTGAAATAAGAAACAGGTTTAGCTTCTTGGCTCATAATAGCTCCTATTACAGTACCACTAGCATCACAATCTACTTGAAACACCTTACTAAAATTTGGGAGTGCTAAAATAGGTTGTTCTGTAACTTTTTGTTTCAACAATTGAAAACTCTTTTTTTCCCCATTAGTCCACTTAAACTCTTTTATATCCCCTCTCATTGTTTCAGTCAAGGGTCCACAAATGCTGCTAAAATTTCTGATAAACTTTCTATAAAAGCTAGCTAGACCATGAAAAGATCTTACCTCAGTAGCACTCCTTGGAGTAGGCCATTCAAGGATAGCCTGTACCTTCTATGGGTCCATTTTTAGACCTTCTGCTGAAACTACAAATCCCAAATACACTAACTCCTTCTTCTCAAAACTGCACTTCTTTAAATTTATCAACAATTTCTCTTCTCTCAGCTTCTCAAATACCATACGAATATGCATCATATGCTCCTCTAATGTCTTACTAAAGATCAAAATATCATCTAGATAAACAATGACAAACTTACCCAGAAATTCTTTCAGAACGTTGTTCATGAGCCGCATGAAAGTGCTCAGTGCATTGGTTATCCCAAAAGGCATGACTAACCACTTGTACAATCCTTCCTTTGTCTTGAAGGCAGTCTTCCATTCATCTCCTTCTCTGATCTGAATCTGGTGATATCCACTCTTTAGATCTATCTTTGAGAAATACACAGCTCCACTCAAACAGTCCATAATATCATCCATTCGTGGCAATGGAAACCTGTACTTGATTGTGATCTTGTTTATTTCCCTGGAGTCTATACACATCCTCCACTTTCCATTTTTCTTTGGTGCTAATACCAATGGTACAACATAGGGACTCAAACTCTCACAGATCAATCCATTCTGCAATAACTCGTGTACTTGTTTGTTCAACTCCTCACTTTCTACAGGTGTCATTCTGTGTGCTGCCTTATTCAGCAAGCTTTCTCCTAGAATCAAGTCCATGTGATGACTGATCTTCTTGACTGGTGGTAATCCATCAGGCACATTATCGAATACAATATCCTGAAACTCATTCAACAAATCTGGAACTTTTATAGGAACATCTTCTACTTCCTGCTTACCAGATTTTGGAATTAATGAAAAACACACATACTCATTCCTCATACCATTTAGGAACTTTCTTCCATCAAAAAAAGTTATTCTTGCACTACCACATACCTTTTCTTCTATGTCATTCAATGGCTTTAGCTTATGTCGCACTCTATCCTTTGTCATAGAATAGGTATTCGCACGACCATCATGTACAACACATCTGTGAAACTACCATGGTCTACGCGAAAACATATGACATACATCCATAGATATGATATCACATAGTACTTCATCACGGTGTCCGCGAATCTTGAACTTCACGAGTCATTGTTCATTGACCATGACCATGTGGTCATCCTGTACCCAGGCAATCCGATATGGATGTGGGTGTTTCTGTCTCTTGAACTTCAACTTTGTCACCTTATCTTCTGACACCAAATTTTCAGTGCTTCCCACTATCAATAATCACATGACAACACTTGCCCTCACACTTGCACCTGGTGCAAAACAGGCTCTTCCTTTGTTCAGGTTCGTTCTCACCACTCAATAGGACTCTTCTGTTAATTAACGTTTCTCCTCTTTTAGCATCTTCAGAATGTGACAATCTGACATCTTTATCTACATGTGCAACTCTGGCCTATCCTTCATTTCTCCTGTCTATTCATCCTTGGTGCTGAGGACATTCAAATGCCCTATGACCTTCTTCTCCATAGTGAAAACATGTTCCACGGAAGCCTCCTCTTCCAGATCCTTGTCCTCTTCCTCTTCCTCTCTAATCTCTATTATTCTGATCTTGGAAATGATTGGTATTGTTTCCTCGCTTATTCTGATTGTTACTGGCCTCATCCTTCTTTTTCAGATCTTCATTTCGGCCACCATATGACCGTCCACAAGATCTTCCACAACGACCTCTTCCATTTTGCCTACTCTCAAACTTCTTGTTCAGCTTTTCTTCTACTTTCAAGGAAAAATGGTATGTCTCCTCAATATTGTTCATTCGAACCAAATTCAACTCCTCCTGAATGCTCGGCCTCAACCCATTAAGGTAACGGGCAAATTTCTCCTTGTCAGCTTCTGCATGGCCTGTTCGAATGAGGATTCGATAGAACTCCTCCGTATAGTCTTGGACAGATTTTCCTGCTTGCTTCAAACTTTGCATTTTCTTCAATAGCTCAAGCTCATAATCAACAGGAATGAACTATCACTTCAACTTATCCATCATCCAATCGCATCTCATGATTTTATCGTTTCCTCTTCGACTTCACTCCAATTAGATCTCCTACCACCAGATCTTCGCATGACCCTTCAGACTGGCCTTCGCAAACTTGACCCGATCAGGATCCTCAATATCTTCATACTTAAAATATTCTTCACATTCGTTGATCCAGTCAATCAACTCCTCTGGGTTGAGATTCCTTGAAAATGTAGGAACCTCAATCTTAGGTCTTTTCCCAATCTGGGAAATGGCTCAGAAAAGCTTTTCTTCTTCTGGATTCAAAACTTCAACTTCTTCTTGATCATCATTTCCTTCTTTGGCTTTATCCTCACTTTGGTTTCTAACATTAAGATTCATTCCTCCATGAATCTCTTATTGCAATGCTCGCACTTGTCTCTGGAGCTCTCTAACCTGAGGTGTCACAACACCAGCTCTTTCGCCACGTTCCCTTTGTGGAGGCATTTTCATGATGCACACTGAAACCCTAACCATGGTCCTGGTGCAAACTACCTCATAGTCGGTGATCTATTTACACACTCAGGAACACCTGGCTCTGATACCACTTGATGAAGGGTGCTCCCCTTAATGCCACAAACATATAACAGAAATAGAGAAGCAACAACAATTTGCAAGAACAGAAAATGGGCTTCTTATTATCTCCACAAATGTGGAATTACAAAATTTTAGAATTACAATATGCAAAGCCACATGGGCATTCCCCTTATATTATTATGTAGGACAAAGCCTCGAATTATTATCCAGATCTACCCAGAACTGTCTCGAACTGCCTAAGACAACACTATGGGCCTTCTTTATATAGGCAATTTCCACTACCCGAGAAGGTTCTAGAAATTTAGCCCTTAGGGCCGACCAAACTTAGAATTAATTTATTTTTCAATTTAGTACATCAATGTCGGCTCAAAATAACTTTTGAAACCCGAACAAAAATTTTGAAGGAAAATTATTTTCTGCTATTTCAGGTGGCCAAACTTCCGGAGACCATAAGTCATCACCATTTGACCCAATTGACTATTATAACCCCATTTTGGAAATGCCATGAAGCACTCTAATTGGATTTGGCTCTGACACATTTAGCCTAAGTTTCGATCTCATCCGGGGCCTCTAAAGCCTTCAAAACTGAGCTCGAAGTTTTTGTACCCTGTTTTCAATACCAAAAATTTTCAATATCTTCAAAAACTAGACCTGATCTAGCCATGAAACTTTACTGGTAGGCTGATATGACTGAGATGAACCTCCACATGCAAAATCAGAACATTTCGAGATCGTATGACTAACTTACTAAAAATAGCAAGTTTCCATAAATAGCAGCTCTGCACAAGGTAGCCCTTATTGAAAAGAAAACATAAATATTTTTGGGTGATGCAAGATTTCCCTTACACCCAGGATGCTCCTGCATCAGTGTTCTGGTGACATGAGATATGGTGTGTATTCTGGAGGAGACCTATTTGGTGGCTGACTTTAGACATGAAACATGTAATATGAATTGTGAGCGTGGATTGTGGATCTCAGGGCATAAATGATGTATTGTAATTGATGTTTACTTTTTGTAGGTACCATGTGCATCTTAGCAAGGGGTTAAATAACTATTTGTATATTGAGAAAGTCTAATTTGCCAACCTAATTAATTATGTGTATCAGGAAAGCTTAATTGCCTGACCTAATGAATTATTGCAATAGGGTATATATGAGTGATGTTATCTTTTGGAAAGATTTTGTAGAGATTGAAAATGAAGAGAAGTGAAAGTTGTGATACTTGTTTGGCTGCTAGATGTAGAGAAGATTTTGTGTTAAAAGTAGTTCATTAGAGCTGACCAAGCAAAGATAGTTTCTATCAGATCGTTCACTAGATTGTATATTTCCTATATATACTTGTTCATATTTTGAATCCTTGAGGTTTTCTTTAACCTTATTTGGGTAGTGATTCTTGGCAGTGAGCCTACTACTTATCTTGACTCCTAACAGGGTTTGTCTCCTAAGAGAGATTGCATACTATAATGTTTTAATAAGCTCCTAATAGGGATAAATATTTTAACAGTGATACTAAACTCTTAGTACATTCTTTGTGGGTGCTAATTTGGATGAGGGTTTTACCTTTAACAAGGTTTCCTCGACACAAATTATTGTGTTAGCATTTGCTGTGTTATCATTTGCATTGTAGTTTTGGTTTATAAAGTTTAAAGTTTAATATTCTATATCACAACTAATTTTCCCCCCTCTCAGTTGTCTTGTGGACTATTATTACTAACAATTGGTATCAAAGCTACTTGTCCTTAGACATAAAGATTAACAACTTGAGGTGATCCTAAAGATGAGTTACTAAAATAATGATAGTCCATAATTTGATCATAAAAACTTATACAGTTGGACGAAAAATATGTGAACACATTAACCAGGTCTTAAAATTGATTACTCGATGATCACAAAGAAGGATGAAAACATAGTGACCGAGGATGAACTAGAGAAGGATACTGAAGATTTATACTAGTTCTTTTATTCTTTTGCGATAGTCTTTTTACAGGTCTCTCTCTCTTTCTTTGATGTAAAGTTTCTATTTGTGAACTTGGTTTTGAACTTTTTTTTGAACTTTAAAAGTTTAAATTCCTTTTTTCAAATTGGCTTGCAAATATAGCATTATTGTGGCTTCATTCTAGCTAGCTTTCCTTTAAGTGGTTTCCCCCTAAATTTGAAATTTCAAAGTTCAAATTATAAAGTGCAAGCAGAAGTTAAGTTTCAGTTATCAATATAAGAAGTCGTCACATCTTTTGTCCATTTCATTTGTTCAATTTGAACATTCAATTGAACTTTCAAATTTTTTATTTGGAAAGTTCAAATCTAAATATTTTCTTTTGGATCCACAATGGATTTCATATTAAGTGAAGTTAATGATGTTACAGATAGAGAATAAGCTGGAGCATCTCTAATTTTAAATCAACTGTACTTTTCTCTTGAAGAATTAATCATTACTTTGCAATCTCAAAGGGTGTGAGACGACAACTAATTAATGAGATTGTCAGAATAAATGTCACTTCAACATTTAATTTGCACCGATGAATTGAAAGCTTATGCATGTCATGAATCAAGGCATATCTTGTGCATTTATAAATGAATATTGTATTTTCTTTTCCTCATTCAGTCTTGTTTTATTAATCATCACGGAGCTAGAGAGACCAAGGAGGTAATTTCAAGGTTGTGGGACTATCATTTTCATGAATTATGGTGAGTCAAACTCTAAATTTCTAACTTAAGTAGACCATTGAAGCATAGTAAAACTTTTTAAGTTTCTTTTGAAATTCCTTTGTCTACTTGTTCAAGAATTTTAATTGTTAGATTAAATTAAGTATAATAGGTCTGTGTTGCCTAAATTAAGGTCCTCTTCCTATCTAGTCAATTCTCTCCCAGAATTAGAAGACACAACCCTTCTAAATATGTCTATTGAATAAATTATTGAAAGGTTGGGAAATCCCTAGAAAGGTTCTATAGTAGACAAAATCAAACAAAGTGGTTTGATCGAAGCCACCACTTTTCTAATTGTTACCCCATGCACGGAGCTACTTATGGAATGTATGAACCATTATGATGGAAACAAGAAGTGCATTTGCACTGATTCTAGTGAAGTTTTAGTAATAAATGATAGGGAAATAATAATGTCTTCCATTGGGATCCCAGATAAAGAGGAATATGAGGTATGGAACATTAGTACAACCTACTTTGTCTTTTCAAAAAAGAAGAATCAATACAAAAATGCAATTGCTGAATCCTGGTTGCTAGACTCTAAGACAGGTGGTCCCCATCTCCCAAAACCCCTCACCCGCGAACATTTTACTCCCTAAATCAACTATTTAGTTCTTTTGTTAAACATGGTGACGGGGTATCAGCACACTTTCCATTGGGAAGATTGGATTTTATTTTATATATAAGTAATAACCAAAGGAGAGAAATTTCTATATTGGGGCGAGCTCATAACTGAGAAATTACTTGAAGGGCTAGCCAACTTAATTGGCATAAGAGATTTTTATATGTCCTCTTTCTTATTTTATGTTCTAGAAAGTTCCAGACAATGGCCTTGGTTGCCTCATGAACCCTTAATAGAAAGAATCAATATTTATGATTATTATCCCCTATTGTAGTTGAAAAGATGTTTTGAGAATTTTACAATAGTCAATGATGTATTTTTGGGCTGTCTAGTCTTTGAGTTACACAGGTGTTTACATAAAAGGTTGTCTGATGAAGCAGTGCACTTGATTCAAACTTATGGCAGTTTCTTCATACAATTTGCCAGATTTACCTATATCAGAGTTGACCAATTTAAAGGTGAACCTCTTAGGTTTCCTAGATATGCCCTAGATCACTTAGTACTCATAGAGTTTTACAGGCAATCAACAATTATAAGAAAAATCTTGAAAGAAGATAAACCTTCAGGGATTACTTCTCCTATGGAGCTAGGACAATATAGTTGTAAATCCATCTTAGATGCCCTAAATGTAGTAGCAAAAGTCAATAACTGTAAACTCAAAACATACATTGCATGCCCAAAATTTGACAGTGATGGTTTTTCTAAGTCTTACCTTGGCATCAAAGAAGGCTTCACTCATATTTCTCAATTAGAAGACTATTGGGAAGACTTTGAAGATGAATTTAAAGTCTGCAAGAGATTATGGTCTTGGATTACATTGAGACAAATTGTGGTAATGAAACTATCTATGAGTATTAAAGGAGTTACAAAGCATGAAGATAAAGATGTGCTAGATCCTAAATTCAGAAGCGGAGTACAAATAAACCTTTGGAAAAAATAGATTGGAACAAACAAGAGGAAGATAGTATTCAACAAAGAACTTTTAATGTGATTAGAAGAATAGAAAAATGATTAAGAGATAAGAGATTGGGAAAACTGAAGATGACTGAGCGGGATATTCATAAACAAACCCAGGATAATCTATCTCCCAAAGATCAAACCTCTCCTCCTAATGTTTCTGTTGAATCTGATATTGAAAGTACTATAACTTTGGAGGTAAACATAACAAATAAGTCCTCTTCATTAGTAAAATTCTCCACTCTGGAAAGAACTACACGTTCTAGGAATAAGAGGCTGAAGAAGGTCATGATCAACCCTGAAGTTGTGGAATTGGATTCTATTGAAGAACAAGTTCCTATGGAAAACCAGGCTCTCAATGTGATGAATTTGGACAATGTGGGAGAGGATGTAGAAATCAATAAGAGAAGGACACAAATGACATTCTATCTATTGATTCAACTGTGTTGCAGACTCCTCTTGCTAAGGATACTATAGATACACCAGCATGGCTCTGCACTTCTATTAGTAATAAGAGGAGCATTGTACCTATTTCCCTACCTGATAACGACATGGTAAGTAGATGTTTAGGAAGAGAGGTGAAGATAAAAAACCTAAAACTGAGGTGATGATAGACACTGACACTAAGACTGGATGTTGGTTTGCTATGATTTGATGACATGTAACCGATTGAATGTTTGAAGATGTTAAGTGTTAATCTCTAAGTTCTGTTGATGATTAGTGACCAACGCTTAGTCATTCACCTAGGCAGTTCTAGCTGGCTATCACTATGGATGAGCTAAAACTATACATTGCCGAGTAGTTTTTTAGTTTGTTGAGTTACATTGTCAAGCTGAGAAGGATACAGAGATATTAAGTGCCGAGCGACAGACAGTCAAGTGCTGAGCAGAACAGTATTTGTATACATGTTTGGAATGATACAAAATTTGAGGATAAGTGATCTGGCTGACTTGTATAAGCATTTTGGGCTGACTTACGTATGCATTTAATATTATTATATAGAGTTAGTTATGCATTTTAATTGTTTTATCCTATGCATGACTCATTGTAAACTTTAATTTTTTTACCATCAAGGTATGGATATTAGATCTTGATTGTTGATCTCGATCTCGCTATCAAATCTAAACAAGTATATTAGATTGCTTCTAAAACCCTATTTTGTGTGTGAGAAGGTATATGCTGTATGGCGGCTACATTTTAGAAGTTGAATGCACAGAGGGTTATTTTGTTAAGAAGTAGAGATCAAGCAGAGTGAGAACACAGTGAAAAACAGAGTAAAGATTATATCAGATTATGAGATCATAAAAGGTACTAGAAAGAGGAGATCCATCATTAGCATCAAAGTGCATAATGAAGGATCAATACTTGAGACATTCTAATCATTGTATCAGGTGAAAATCTCTTAACAGAGTGGTYCTAGTAGACCTTTCWTTATCWCTTAAYARAGTGCTTACTTCATTGTAAGTTGAAATCCTTTAATAGGGTAGATTGSAATGATCTTAAGCTCTTAACAGGGTAGACCTTTCATAGGGTAGRTTACATTTTTTAATCAAACATTTGTAACCTTAACCGGTACACTTTATTACTGCAGTAGTGGAGAATTTTTTGGGTGTCATCCCCACCCCAGTTTTACCTATTTGGGTTTCTGGGTTACCAAGTTATTGTGTTATATGTTATTTATTTCATTGTGTGATTTCTATCTGATATTACTAAGATTTCATTAGATTCATATATGTATGAATGTGGATAAGTTTGTTTTAAGTGTTCAAATTTGAAGATCTGATTCACCCCCCCTCTCAGTATCTTACTTTCCCATTATTGTATTTCCAACAATTGGTATCAGAGCCAGGTTCTCTAAAAAGGTTATAATCAGCTTGAGAATCATATCTTGAGATGGAGATCTACAAGATGGGTAAATTCATTGAGAATCAAAAGATTGATGTTCAACTAGCACTACAACAACTTGAGACTGCAAGACAAGAATTAAAGAAGTCCTTAGTTGTAAGGAAAGATTTGGCCAAGCAAATGAATGACACTCATTATCAGGAAGAGAAAACCACAAATCTATTTCAGAATGGAGATTCTACTGAGAGTGATGTAGCAATAGCAGATCTATTGAAAAAGAACAGTGCACTATGGGAAGAAGTAAAAAATTTGAAAAAGGAACAAGAAGCCCAATCAATAAGAATGTGTGAAGTTGTTGAAAAGAAAAAGAAAGAATAAGATGACAAGGATATGGCAGAAGAAGATAAGAGAATGCTAACTACCAGACTTGATGAAAGAACACATGATGTGCAAACAATGACATTCAATCAAGTGGACATGGCAAATCAACTACTAGCAAATCAGGAGATTAGCAGGAAAGACTTAGAGATTGTAAATCTTAGATCTGAGAAGAATCAATTGAAAGATGAATTGAGATCTCAGAAAGAAATTAATAACAGAGTGAATGATTCAAGTGTAGCTATGAGCTACTTTGAACAACTGGTGGAAGCATCAAGAAGACCTAAAGATTATTTTGAATTAGGTCACACTGAACAACATTCAACCACTAAAAAGGGAGAATTATCTAAGGCAGGTGAAAGAAGGTATACAAAACTGAGAAACAACAAACCTGTTTGTCACCACTATGGAAAACCAGGTCATACAACAAACATTTGCCAAAGAATGGTAAGTCCAATCCAAAAATTAACTTTAATGGTTATTGTTTTAATTGTAATAAGTTTGGACATCAAGCACATGAATGTAAGACAAAGGCAAGAAAAACACCTAGACTCAATGGAAATTTCTATAACTATCACAAATATGGTCATAGAGCACAAGATTGCAGATCTAAAGGTAAACAATAATGGACATAAAAGGTACTAGAGAGATCACCATGAAAAGGCAATACTCACATTTGGGATTACAATACATGGCATAGTTGTCATTACTATGGTGAGTATGGACATGTTCTAGAAAATAGCATAAGGACACATTTTAGAGGTAATTCTAAAAGTTGGATGAATGGAAGTCAAGTTTGTCACAGTTGTCTAAAAATTGATCATACAAGGAAAGATTGCAAGACTAGAGTACCTTCTCCTACTGTTGAGCAAATAAGGGAACAGATGAGCAAGACATAGGTTAAGAAGTCTGAACCATGCAGTAGTGAAGCTAATGAAGCTGAGGTCACCCAATCCAAGGGATCAGGTGATCACATCATCTCCAACTAAGAGAAAGAGGTATGTAAGGAACTATATTTAAAAATTCTTATCTTACATCAGTTGCTAACATAAAATGTACAAAAGTCCATATTTGCATATGTTAAGATGCATCAAGACATATTTGAAGACAAAATGTCAAGATGAGATAATTGCACTATAGGTGTCAAGTACTAATCATGGACACTAAAGTCGATTTCTTTAGTGAAGTATTGAGTTTTCTTGGCCGAGCAAGTTTCATGAAGGCCAAGTTTAGTGAGCTGAGTGGGATGCAAGTTGTGTTAAAGCTGAGGACAGGTGGCTTGCACTAACATAATGGGTAGAACATTCAATGCTCCCCTACCTTGATGTTTTGAAGCTTATAAACGATGAACAGTTGACATCTCATTTTTACCTTGCAATTTTTAATGTTTAACGAAATGATTAAAGTAATTTGCAAAATTGATCTTAACGAAGTCAGCTACAAAGATTTCATCAACATGTTGTCGAAAATCCTAAGGTGAACAATGAAAATATCTACTTGTTGAGGTACTCTATTTTTCATCTCTCAAACCCTAATTTCAAAATTATGGCTGCAAGTTATTTTGCGCCAGCTAAGAATATGGAGGCAGAACTAGAACAAATTTTGTTGATATAGAGTGATGAATGTGAACCTCTCAACTTTTGAGCCATTCCTGAAAGTGTGATTTAGAGTGATTTAATGGGAGCCCTCTCGTCCATTCCACCCAAGGTACTCATGATTCATGATATTCGATCATGTTATATGGTTAAGATTGGTGAAGTAGGAGATAATGAATTGAGGAAATCCTACAGTAAATTGTGTGAAAATGGAGTTCTGAATGTAGAATTCAAACATCTAACCAACAAAGGGTTAACTCATGCCCTAGCTTTTCCCCAAGGTTTCAAAGATGAATGGATTAAGGTTATCCTTAGCTGAGTTCATGGAATGTGTATGTGGTTAGATAATGGACAAGTCAAGATCACCAAAAGCATGATTCATCAAGTGACTGGATATCCTGTAGTAAATGGAAAATGAACCATGAGGGATAATAGAAAAGAAGAAATTACATTGAACACTGGAGTAGTATGGAATAATAGAGGTATGACTATCTCTACAATTACTGACCTAGAACTTGATTTTGGAGTAAGGGTAATAGCACATAAGTTCTATCAGTCCAGCATATTGGATAGTGTTCCCTGTACAATAGTTGATCAGGCATGGAAAATTGTGAAGAAGAATCACACATATGATCTTGCTTAGCTACAATAGACACAACTAGCAAAGAACCTAGCATCAATCATAAAGGCTAAGAGCTCATCATGTAAGTTTGGTTCTTTACTAGTCTGTATATTTTTCTACATTTAGGATACATTTCATACACTGGGAAATATTGTTTGGAAAAAGGATAGGCCCATTACAGTTTAGATTAGTGAATGTATTGAGAAGTTGGGTAACAATTTCAATAGCATAATGGGGAGATATTTTTTAGAATTCAAGAACAGAATGAGATTAAGGACTAGGATTCCTAAGTCACTAGTGGAGAAGCACTATGAAGAAATCTGTTTTCTAGTTGATACAGATAATACTTATATCAAGGCAGTGACTCCTAGGATAACATGTTTAGAACCTTTTCCATATGAAATCAATATTGATGAAGCATCAGTTTCTATCATTGCACTCCTAGATGAGGCAATTGATACTAAAACAAAGAGATTTGGAAATTTTGATGAAGCTAAGGCTAAAATTTCTAGAAGTTTGAATGAGGGAACTATGGAGAGGAAAAGAAAGAAGATTGTGAAAAATCTAAAGAAAATGGTTGGCTTGGGTAGTGATGAAGAACCTGAGGATGCACCTTTAGGCCTAACCACTGGACAAGGTGAGGATATTTCTATAGAGGAGGAAGTAAGTGCATTAGAAGAAGTTACAAAGAAAGCTAAGGGCAAGAAACCATCAATTGTCATAGTATCCAAGAAAAGCAAAGCTAAACCTAAGGTTACACCTCCTATAGCTAATCGTCTGAGGACTAGAGAATCTACTGTTACTTCCCTAGTAGAAGTACAAACAAAAGTATATGGTAAGAGGAAATTTGCAGAAAGTAGTTCTGGAAAGGAAGAAAAGGTTGCTCCTAAGGCTGAGCCAAGTAAGCCAACAAAGAGACCACGAAGGAGATTAAATTTGGGAACAGATAGTGATGAGGAGAAGAAAAAAATTGATGAACCCAGCAAAATACCTACAGCTCAATTCAAGAAACTAGCAAGTATTGATGAGGTATGTGACACTTTGAGGAATTCAGCAGTGTTAGCAACATTTAAGTTCATTAAGTATGAAAAGTTGAAAACTGTAGATAGGCACAAGGTATCGAAATCACTCTTGGACATGATGAGTACTTTCAAATTAACTCCTATAGAGATAGGAAATCATGTGCCAGATGAACTTTATGATTTTATATCAAGCAAATGGGAATTTGCACTTACCACTAAAAGACAGATTAGAGAAGGAACTCTAGCCTAGGTAATACCTGAGCTCACCTCAAAAAAAAGAGTCAAATTTGTTGAGGAGTACAAGAGTAGGTTTATTCCTAAACTCAGAGGCTATGCTTTTCTAAAATATGATATTGAAAGTGTAGTACATCAAAGTACAAGGATTTGGAAAGAGATCTTTGGACTGCTCATTCCAAAAGATAAGAAATTTGGTGAGGAGACATCCGAGCAAAAGACAAAAGAAGCTGACGTAAAAACTACCCTTGAACCATAGGTAACACAAGATCAAATTGCCATTGAACAAGACAAGACCAAAGATGCATTAGATGCAACAAAATTTGTTGATCTGACTACAAACAGTCCTTTGGATTATATAGTTGATGATCCAAGCAATTTGAATGCCAAGGAACAAGAGATGCCAAGTGGTAAAGACACTGATTCACCTATTAAGGAAATGGATACAGAAGAAGGGAAGACCACAACATCTGATGAAGTAATTGATGTTTTCAATGATAAGAAAAGTGAAGAGAAACAACAAACAAATGAACAAGAGGTAACTTCACAGAATCTGCCTATTTTAGAGGTTGTGAAAATAGTTTTAGATAGTGGAGTAGGGATGAAGGATACAATTGAAAAGCCTAAAGAAGAAGAGGCCATGAAAGTGTTTATTGATCTACCACACTTTGCATCATCCACTCCTATAGGTCCTAAAACTGGTGGTATGCCCAATCCATAAACAATTTTGATAGAATTAAAAGAGGCATTGGACATTGACACTGTCAAAGGGAAAGATATTTTGCTGCCGAGCATAAGTTCTCTAGAATTAAAGAAGAAGAAAATCTTGAAGATGAAGTCTCAGATTTTAGATGTAACATTAGATGAAGTCATTGTGATTCCACAATGGGATCCGAACAAGTTAACATTTGAGCAAATAGGAACTCTTCAAGAATTGGTTAAGAGGAAGAAGAGACAGGAAGAGATGAAGATAGAACATAAGCAAAAGCAAGTGTTGCATGACATCAAAGACATATTTGCAAAGGATTTTGACTTAGAGGATGAAATTCCCCAAGCTCCAATCATTGATCAACTAGTCAAAATTATACAGAAGGTAACTACTGAGGACATAGACAACAATGAAAAGATTCTGCAATGGTCCATGAGAAGATTTGAGAGCAAAGTTCTAGAGAAGATCTCAGCAGAGATTGCCACTAAACAGGTTGAACAATTTGTTCTTGTAGAAACTCTAGAGAAAGTGATATCCAATGTTTATTCTTTGTATAAGAAATTATGTGATGTTGAATTTTTCACAAAGGATAATCTACATCTTGTTGAGAAGCTACAATTAGATTTAAGATCAATTGGTACTACTTTGGGTAAAGATACTACTTCCAGTTCTTTACATTTTAATAAGTTGATAAATGCACAAAGAAGAATAACCAAGCTTATGGCTGAAGATGGTCGAATAAGGGCCAAATTGATAACTATTCAGACAAGCTTGTTCCTCACTTGGAGGTAATACAAAAGGAACTTTCAAAAGAAAAGGAATTATCATAGAGTAGTGCAAATCTATCAACTGCAGAGAGTTTAGTGAGTCTAACTGCCGAGCTAGAAATCAAATTGGAAGTTATGAAGATTGCAAAGGAAAGCTAAGATACTACATTTGAATCCACCTTGTAGCTTCATAAACAATTTTTGGATAAGTACAACTTAACCCTGCCTGCAATCAGTGACAAAAATAAGGGGGAAGTTAGTAAGGAAATCAGTAAGGAAGTATGAAAGGATACAAAATGATACATCAGTACAGTAACAGGTACATTTGTATATAAATTTTTGAAGACATGTAAACTTGTATATTATTTTTGAGTATATTCCTAGGGGGAGTACTTAGTGTACTTAGGCAATATTTTGATGAAATGAATGGAAGTAATGATAAGTGTTTTTGCCACTAATATCAAAGGGGGAGATTGTTAATCTCTAAGTTCTATTGATGATTAGTGACCAACACTTAGTCATTCACCTAGGTAGTTCTAGTTGGCTATCATTGTGGCCAAGCTAAAACTATACATTGCCGAGCAATTTTTTAGTTTATCAAATTACATTGCCGAGCCAAGAAGGGTACCGAGATATTAAGTGCCGAGCGACGGATAGTCAAGTGCCTAGTAGAATAGGTTTTGTATACATGTCTGAAATGATACAAATTATGAGGATAAGTGGTCTGTCCAACTTGTATAAGAATTTGGGGCCGACTTATGTATGCATTTAATATTCTTATATGGAGTTAGTTATGCATTTTAATTGTTTTATCCTATGCATGAATCATTGTAAACATTAATTGTTTTACCATCAAGGTATGGATATAAGATCTTGATCGTTGATCTAGATCTCACTATCAGATCTGAACAAGTATATTAGATTGCTTCTAAAACCCTATTTTGTGTGTGAGAAGGTATATGGTGTATGGCGACTGCATTTCAAAAATTGAATGCATAGAGGGTTATTTTGTTAAGAAGCAAAGATCAAGCAGAGTGAGAACACAGTGAACAGTAGAGTAAAGATTATATCAGATTATGAGATCATAGAAGGTACTGGAAAGAGGAGATTCATCATTAGTATCAGAGTGCATAATGAAGGATCAATACTTGAGACATTCTAATCATTGTATCAAGTGAAAATATCTTAATAGAGTGGTTCTATCAGACCTTTCTTTATCTCTTAATAGAGTGCTTACTTCATTGTAAGTTGAAATCCTTTAATAGGGTAGATTGTAATGATCTTAAGCTCTTAACAGGGTAGACCTTTCATAGAGTAGATTACATTTTGTAATAAAACATTTATAACCTTAACTAGTATACTTTATTACTGCAGTAGTGGAGAATTTTGTGGGTGTCATCCCCACCCCAGTTTTACTTATTTGGGTTTCTGGGTTACCAAGTTATTGTATTATGTGTTATTTATTTCATTGTGTGATTGATATCTAAGATTATTGACATTTCATTAGATTCATATATGTATGAATGTGGATCAGTTTTTTTTAAGTGTTCAAATTTGAAGATCTGATTCACCCTCCCCCCGCTCTTAGTATCTTGCTTTCCCATTATTGTATTTCCAACAGTTAAGTTGATCATTGAAATGTAAAAAGAAAATACAAGACATTAAATCACTTAATGGATTGTATTGTCATTGATGTCAACTTGATCCAAAAGGTTATATTCAAATTGTCAAAGACTTCAGAGAATGAGAGAGAAAAGGATTATGCTTTAATTAATGCATAAAACACAAGCATTCACTATGTGACTACAAACACCGACGGTTAGTGGAAACTAATGAAAAGAGATCATTGAAAGTCAAGTCATAGTGATTTCTAAGCAAGAACATCGACAAGAATTACAGACGAGCAGAACCAATAGAGTAACCAACGGCTAGAAATATAGTGTTAACCAACGAGAAAAATTACAATGAAACCTAAAGGAAAAACAACCCCGACGAATAGATAACCCTAGTGGAGAAGCCCGAGGAGAACTGGAGTGTTGACTAAAGCTATCAAAGATTTAAACACCTAAATTAACTTGAGTTCTGAAATGAAAAAATATATAGCTGGTAGAGCTAAATATAGACTTAGCTGGTAGTTATCATTATTTTCATCGACAAGATAAAGATATAAATAAGTAATGGATGTAAATATTTTTTGTACAGTTGGAAAGAAAATGTCTACGAGATTAAAAAAAAAGTATTTTCTTTAAATCTAATTGGCAAGAATTGTGGATCATGCCAAGATAAAGAAAATCAAGAACCTATAAATTGTGATATCATTTCTATAAAGATAAATCTTAATTCATTATGAATTGTGGAGAGTAAATGAAAAAGAGGATGTTGGAGAGAAACTGATGAAGAACAACTTCATATAGTCTTGATCAATCAAGCTAAGGAAAGAGATAAATTTTTCTACAGACACTGAGCAACAAAGCATAGCATCACTAAGAAGAATCAAAGTGGAGCAAAGGTATAAAAAGAGATATATTGATCAAATTATCTTATGAGCTTACAATATATCTGAAAATCTACAAGTATACATTGTATATGAAGAATTCATATTTTTTGAGTTTAACCATTGATTTAGAAAGTCTCTTAACTAAGCAGGATTTAAAAATCCTCTCTATATTGAGATACATCCATTGGAGTATCAAAAAGTTTGATCATGTAGATAGAATGAGATGCCAGATACCTATTAACATGCCAAGTGAGTGTTTGATTAAGAAAGGTAGCATAGAGATGCCACATATGAAGTGACAGACTAATCTTTTAAATCCTCTAACAAGGTCACACCTAACAGTATGTTTGTAACCTTTAATAGGGTTGGATCGTCACCGAGCTCACTTCAAAAGAATAAAATTTTTGGGTTAGCGCTCCCAAGTGGTTTTTTCCCTTAACATGGTTTTCATTTTAAAAATCCATGTGTCAATGTGTTTATGAGTCATTAATTTAGTATTTCTCATTACAGATAGCTATACTATATTGATTGGTATACTCTAGATAATTTACAATTTTTCAGTAAATTCACAGACTGGTAATCCGTACCACAATATTAAGTTTTTGGTTTGATTATTAGAAATATTGTGAGGCCAATCATTCACCCCCCTCTCAGTTATTACTAAAAATTGGTATCAAAGCCTGTGTGCTTAGAAAAGGAGTTTAACAGCTTAAAGAAAAAGATCACAAGATGAACAGACGAGATGTGCCCAAGTTGAATAAAGGAAACTTTGGATCATGGAAAAGCATAATAAGAATCCACCTATCAGGTATTGGAAATGATGTTACTCAATACCTAGATACTAAATATGTGTTGTGTACATGACCTCACACTCTTGAGTAATTAAGAGAAATCATGAGCGTAATACCATGATGATAGAACTTACCTCATCACTCTTTGATACTAAGTTTGAAGATGTCAAAACCTGCACCTCTGATAAAAAAATATGGGATAAGTTGAAGCTGGTACACAAAGGAGATGTAAATGTACTAAGAGCCAAGGCAGAAATCCTAAGAGGAAGGTTTGATGACGTCAGATTGAAATAAGTAAGGTTTAATTTATGTGTCAGTATAAATTAAATGTTAGTGACTACTTATTGAAACATGTTCATCAAACATTAGTCATTTATCTTGAAGTAATATAAATATGTTAGATTTGTAACTCATTATGAAACTCTTAAATGTAATTAGATTAATTAATATTTTTTGAGTAGTAGTGTTAGGGAACCTATGAGAACTAGGAAATATTAGTTATGTTGCATTCATATTTTTTGAGCATAT
>MU223862.1:683036-705638 GCA_018584345.1 Thuja plicata | reverse complement strand
CTAATAATTGACCCCCATCCATGTACCAACTTAACAAAAGGATATATGCAATGAATATCTAACCACCTCTTGTGAATATAATAGTGGGAAAGGGACTTTTCTCTTTTCTAAAGTAAGATTAGGGTTGAATTTATAGGGTTGAATTTATAGCGTTGAATTTGTAGTGCAAAATAATTTAAAAATAAATGAAAATAAGTCAATAAAATATAAAATAATGTAAATTAGATAGAAATATTATTTGGATAGTTTTTTTTTGTTTTGATTGAAGTTGGAAGATTCTAATTGGATATTCATGTCTTTAATGTTTGAATTTCATCATTTTACAATTACATAATATTTACACATATTTGATAGGAATTAAATGTTAATTATTATAAATTTATAATTTTAGTTTTATATGTGTAAAAAGTCGTAACACATGTTATTTCTCATTTAATTTGTATTGGCCTTAGGAGATTATTTTCATTACATATCAACAAGTGACACATTATTTTGCTAGGTTTGGGGCATATCGACCTTAGGAGATTATTTTCATTACATATCAACAAGTTACACATTATTCTGCTAGGTTTGACTCATGCCCCAATCCATATCCCTCTTCATGTAGTCTCATTTACACTTATTCCCGTACATTTACCATTCACCCTCACTTATTACACCCCATTTGCACTTACATCAATACATCCACTCCCTACTTGAATGCATTCACACCCTATCACTTTCTTGTTCAAGTTCATTTTCTTGTCACTAACCATTAATCCCACTATGCACAAGAACGAACCTAAAAACCAACTATTGAAATTGAAATTACAATTTTATTGTCTCTTTTCACTAGCTATTGTGAGCCAATTCAACACATGTTTGCAAAACATATTATTATGTATTAATATTAAAAAAGATTAAATATTTCGTTAATATATATATCAAAGAATATCTAGGAACATCTGGACACAAGAGGACTAAAAAGAATATTTAAAGTGTTGAGAACATAGTAAAAATATACAATAAAAGAGTAAATAGAAAGTGAACAAATCTATTAATTCATTATATGAACATATGATTAATAATGAATATGAAATATAATATGGAGAGACACATATAATAACAAATTAAAATTAGTAATAACACATAAAAACGTATGTATGTTAAGTAACCCTTTTGGGAGAAACCCAACAACGAGCTAGGCATTGAGATTTTATTAATTTGAAAGAATCTTATTTAACTCTCCAATCTAGTGACATTCTAAAAGCACAATAATACTTCACCTACATAACACTACACAACCTCTATCACATGCCTCCAATTTATAAAGAAAGGGAAAATAAGAAACCATAAATGTTTTTGAGAACTAGTGACCACCAAAACCATTGTCCACAAGGAAAAAAATATACGCCCCAATATAAAATTAGTCAATCTCTCAAGGTAAACATCAATCATTATAACAACTTTGACTTATAACTTTTAGTAAGAATACATTTATAACACTCTCTAATACAGATGTTGACTCATTTATATCCCACTATTATGTAGAGATACTTCGCTATCACAAAAGTAACTCCCAAACACTCCATGAGGGATATGCTCAATCACTCTTATGTCAATAATGATTGTAATTACAACTATTAAAATTTTTGTTTGACCTCCCTTATATTGAATATCATTATAACAAAAGATCCAATCATATAAATAATAATTAAATAATATTTTTCCTCAAAATCTCTTGGACATCCAAGTACCCCATGTTCCAAGATGTTGGAGATGCATACATTGCAAATGGATAGGTAGTAAATACTAACATTCTCCCACTTGGTATTCACATTGCATTGATATAATAAGAAATCATAAAATAAACTAAGCATGGGAAGAGGCAAGGTCCATAGCCTAGTCTTTGCACCAATAGAGCTTATATCTCACTGGTTTCTTAAGAGAATTTGAATTATTGTCAAAAGTGTCCACCTTTTTAATTGTGACCTTACAATCCTTAACTATCTCATAAAAAAAGTGATATTGAGCATTAATATGCTTAGTATATGCATGGTTCCTTGCCTTCATAATAAATTATAAAATTAATTATATGTGAGAAAATGCATGACAAAAAACCTTTTAGCACCAATAAAACTTATATCTTCTTACTAGTTTTATAAGATATTTTGAAACATTATTGTAAGTGTTCACCTTTTTAATTATGACCTTATCATCTTAAACATTTAAATTTTAAAGTATGTTGAACATCTATATAATTAATACACACATGTTGCATGAAAATCTACATCAAACATATATCACTCTTATTGTCATATCTAATCTCCACTTGCTTGCAACTAAAACCAATACATGAACACAATCTTTATAAAGTAACTTATTCTTCACAAGTATGTGTACTGGATATATACTCTATTTTGAGGACAATGCAACTATGGTTTCCTCTCACTCATTAAACTAACAATTCCTCTGAATAGAGAGAACACATAACCACCCATGAACCTATTGTTTTCTAAATCACTAGCTTAATCTGCATCAACAAAGTATTATATATCCAACATACTTCTACACCCTCAATCTCATGAAAATATATAAAATAATTAGAAGTTTGTCATAAATATTTGAACACCCTCTAAGCATAATTCTAATACTCTATACTCAGGTTAGATATTTAAACCTACTAAGAACTCTCATTTCTTGGACAATACGTAGCCTAATACATATCATTGTATAAATTTGGATGCCTAAGATAATAGCATAAGTAGAATTATATATATCATAAAACAATAATCTTACTTAGGCTCCCAACTAATCCAAAGGTGAAATACTACCAACGAGTAAAGGAATTTAGTCATCAACTTACATTTCAACATAGCAAGTCATTGTAAAATAGTCTCTACATACTTACTTTGATCGAGCCAAATATTTCTATAGATTTGATCTCTAGTAATTTCCATCCTTAAGATATTTTTGGTAGCCCTGAAATACTTCATATCAAATACATGACAAATCCAAGTTTTGAGCTCCTTTATCATCCCCTTATTTTTATAAAAAAAAATATCATCAACATACATGATTATGATTAATATTTGATCTTCAATTTATTTCAAATATTTAACATTAATTGGTCCCACTCCTTACATTCAAATTTGCAAAATGAACACATCAAACTTATTATACCACATATGAGATGACTACTTCAAACTATAAAATGATCACTTCATTAAGAAACCTATATTTTATTTTCCTTTCACCAAAAAACCATTAGGCTTTTTCATATAAATCTTATTATTTAGACATCTATAAAAAAATGAATTTTAACATATATTTTCTCTATTTATTTAAATTATAAAAAATATTAATAGAATGTAAAAATTTAGTAGAATTAATTTTTGTAACAAAATAAAATATTCCGTCAAAATTACATCCATCCATTTGGGAGTACCATTTTATCATGAGTCTCTCCATGTATCATTCCCACTTAACATGTCCTTTGAAATTTTTCATGAACACATTCTTTCATTCAATGGGCTTCTTTCTCTTAGATAGATTCACTAGGTTCCAAGTTCAACAAGTTCCAAGTGTCACATTTTTAATGTCACCATATCCTCCCACGTGACCTCTTACAAAGATTCATAGTCCTCTGAAGATTGAGCTTCCTTCAAATATTTAGGCTTGTCATTAGTATAAGATAATATAAATACCAAAAATAAATTTGGTGGGCTATACATATCAACTAGAATGCTTTATGGATCCACTCAAGTGTGCAATAAGATATTCTCATGTTCTTCAGCATAATCTACCTATTTAAAATGTTTAATCAAACCTTCTTCTATCACTTCATTATAAAAAATATCTCATTGTTATTTCACATGTACATCTTCCTACTTATTGACCTTAGTCTCAAAATGCATTGTTTTATTTCATTTTCACTTTACTATTCATAAAAAACACTAATTTTAATAAGAACTTGTTGACGAGACTTTGTGACTGGCTCTGCCAATAGAGGTAAGTTGTCACCGGGTACTAGGGTACCAGCCAACTCCGCCTGAAGAGGTTTACCAGAGAATGAATTCTCCTAGCCTCCAAGCACCTGGTAGTTGGGCCTCGACGGTGCGGGGGAGATAAGTTGGGCAGGTGACTATTGTGTGAAGGGATGGCTGGTTTTTACTCATCTTCTAGGTAATTCCAATGGGATGGGGTTTCCTGCAAGCATTTGGACTTAATAAAGAAATTGCAAAAGATCGATCAAGGTTAGATGTATGCTTCTACCTATAGTTATGCAATATATATTCAAACATCAAACAATTCTCCAATGTAATAAACTACACTAAATACCAAATACATAAAGAACCAACAATTCACATGTATTTAGTAGCAAGGGGAGATAAGATCATTAATCTAAACTAGAACATAGGAGAAAAGGACATAAGAAAACATACTGCACAACAGATGTTTTCCAACTTCAGAGATCAGGGCAACAATAACACATTGCCATAAGATGTCCTTCCTTCTTTCATTAACTCAAATGGTTCCAGCATCACTAGCGAATACATTCATGGCTCCAAGGGAGCATTCTAAGCTACTAAGAACAACTGAGCATTGAGCTCCTGAAAACAACTGAAAGTGAAATGCTATCTTCTATTACTTGTTGGACTGCAAAATCATCAATTTTGTCGACCCTAGTTACGATGTCAGACTTCTTATTTATACATAGATTTTGACCTAAAACTAACCTAATCTAACTGTAAACTTGCCAAATATAATACATTATCCATGGCGGGTACTACCTGCACCACTTACAATCACCTCGGGATATGCAAAGGTCTGACAAGACAGAAGGAGAAGTTACGAGGAGAAATGAGGAAGAATCGGCATAGAGAAGAGTGTCAAGGTACTTATAGAAGAAATCTGATCATCTCGGTAACCGAGGCTACATGCCTCATAAATGAAAATTACAGCTCCCTGTCTTTGATGTGCACCAGGTAATTAATGTGGGAGCGGTGCCTCAGGGAAATCATCTATCAGAGCCATCTCCTTTTTACTGTCGGGCATTTGCAAGTTTAGCAGTGCTTCAACTCTCTTAGGGTCAATGGATATCCCTTTCTTAGAGACTATATGCCCGAGAAGTTTCCCTTCAGTGACCCCAAATACGCATTTCTTGGGGTTGAGGGAGATTCCATACCGGCGACATCTCTTGCAAATCTGAACGAGGTGGGAGGAATGATCGCGCCTATCCTGGGAAAAGATGATTAAATCATCCATGTAGATGATTATGTATTTGTTAACCAGGCCCTCGAACGCAATGTCCATAGCCTTTTGAAATGTGACCCCCGCTTTAATCAGGCCGTAGGGAATTCTTCGATATGCAAACGTTCCCCACTTGGTGGTGAATGTCATTTTCATTCTATCCTCAAACTTGACCATAACTTGGTTATGTACGGAGTATCCATCCAGGAAGGACATCATTTGTGAATCGTTAACAATTTGTAATACCTCATCCAGCGAAGGGAGATGGTGATTTTCCTTCTTTGAGGCCTTGTTTAAATTATGAAAATCCACGCACATGCAAATCTTGCCATTCTTATTGTGCATAGGGATGAGGTTGGCAACCCATGTTGTATGCCAGATAGGAAAGATAATCTAGGCTGACAATAATTTCTGAACCTCCTGATGAATTAGAGGTTCGATCAACAAGTTTACTAGACTCTTCTTTTGCCAGAAATGTTTGGCATCTAATTTCAGTGGGATGGTATGATTCATGATGGATGTGTCATAGGTTTTAAGGTCTTCATACCCCCAAGTAGTAACGTCAATGTATTCTCGGAGAATCGCGAGAATCTTCTCCTTCTCCTCTGGGGAGAAGGAGGTACCAATGTGGACAAATTTTTCCTCATCGGCTTTACCGATGTTGACTTTTTCAAATTTTCCTCCCTCAGAGGAGGATGACATCTTGTCTCAGCCCCGGTGGTCTGAAACAAATATTCATTCTAAATTTACCATCCCCTTAGGGATGGTGTTGGTGGGTAGGTCGATGATCCTGTCGTCTTCTTCACCCTGCCCGGTATTGTCATGATCAATTTCTTCCACTATTTGATCCTCAAAGATGTCAGCATTGGCCATGAAGGCTAGAATATGTTGATCATCCTCAAAAACCTGAAAGTGGGTGATATTATCTAGGATGGACGGGGTGGGGACCATTTCAATAGAAAATTTCTAGAGCCGGGAACCATCCATCGGCTCGAGGGTGCTGACAGACATAGCAAGGGAATCTGGAACATAGTTACATTTCCAGGGAACGAGTTTGATGCCAAAAGCATCAAAATATTCAATTAGGCTCCATGCCCTATTTTGGTATGCAGCTAGCCTTTTGTCATGACACGTTTATTGGCTCCGGACCTGTTTTACAATCAGCTCTTAAGCACCCATTGCCCAGAGGCAGGTGATTCCTTTTCTCAATGTGAACAGGAGTCTGAGGACTAAGGCCTCATACTCTGTGACATTATTGGTGTAGTTAAACTGTAGCCTGTAGGATGCAAGGAAGGATTTCCCTTGTGGGTTGATTAGTTCCACTCCATCCCTGTAGCCTTGTTTGGACCGGGATCCATCAAACTTTAGGATCCACAAATCATTGTTCATTTTCTGGGGCTAGGGAGGAAAAGTGGAATTTGGATTGGTTTTGGGATTGGGAGGTTCGCGGTGTGATTCCTCCAACTCTGATGGTGCACGGGTGAGGCTTTCCTCTGGAGAATACTCTAGTTTGGGTTCCTAGATAAGCCGCACCTCTGGTGTACTGCTGGGTGGATTACTTGGTCCAAGTGAACTGGCTTTATTTTCCTTCTCTCAGAGGTCATTGATGTGGCGGGTAGCAACGACAATGCAAGGCTCACACTCTAGTTTAGAATGCTTCAGGTAGTGTACCTAGAACCAAGTGCCAGACAAGAGAGTGGTTGGGGTTTTCGTGCTACCTTTTGAGTCTAGCTCACACTTCAGCTTTTCATCCAGGTCCTTAATTCTCTGAGAAATTATAGGATACTCCCCGAGGATGAAATCAAAGGTTAAGATTTCTCGTGTTCGGTATACCCCAAGGGAGGATTTAGAGAAAAGGACTTCATTTACCCTCCCAACTTTGGTGAGGGCCTGTTTCATTCTGGGTTCACTCTCCACCTAGATTTGATTTGATTTCCCCTTCCAGGGGAGCCACAAGTGGGAGAAGTCCATAGAGAAATACCCATTAAGGGCCTTCGACCAATTCTGACTTAATAACATCCCGTAGGTTTAAGGGATGTCCACCACTTGGATGTCAATGGAGCTAGATATATGGGGGTCTTGGATGAGCTGAATCTGAACATTTTTGAGCTCACCAACCATTTTCACGAAATTTTTTTCCAATTGGACTTCTGCGCCTTTGGATTGAGTGGGAGTGAGTCTGAGCTTCTAGCATATGGATAAGGGCATGACGTTGCCCAAAGCACCAGAATCTACCAGGCAGTTGTAAAGGTTCTTCCCTTGAATGTACAATCCTAGTAGGAAGGGAGGATCCTTTGTGTTTCCCCTAAAGACTACCGAGTTGGCATCGTCGAATGTGAGTCTTTGGCGGATGACTAATGGCTTCCAGGTTTCCCAAGAGCTGCAGAAGAGATTTCTTTTGCTTGGGACAATTCAGCAAATCCTCCATCAAGGTCATGGAGGTGGTGGTGCTCTCTAACGCCTTGGTGATATCAAACCATCCCCCCGAGTAAAGTTGGCCTCCCCCAGTCGGATCCCTGGCGTGGTTAGGGCCAGGTCCTTTCGGTGGGAAAGGATGACTATTTGTGTTGTCCTGGGGATGGTATTTTTGGGAGGCATTGACACGTAAGATGGTCCTTTTCCAGCTTGACTCTGAGTGTTATAGGGATTTTGTGGGCTGGTGAGGGTGTTGGCCTCAAAGGCTGGGATGGATTCATAAAAGAACCCCTGTAACTCAGTTTCTTCTTCATCTTCTTTGTTTGTCCTGAAGAAGACAGTCTAACACGTGAAGGTAGTGTGAGGGGGATCTAATGAGGATGATTCTGGGGGAGTAGGATCGACAGGTTGTTGTCTGTCTGTATGGGAGATCATGATGATCTTCTCTAGTGTGGCACAAATCACCTCGGAATGGGATCCAGTGTCATGCAATCTACACCACGTGGTCAGGGGTGGAATTATGTAAGCTGTGTAGAATGATTGGGTCCAGCATCACCCTAAGTGGTATTTTGATTCGAAGGAGGACCTTTGGTATTTGTGTTGTTGTTCCATTGTTTTTGGTTGGGCTGAGGCCCATTGTTGTAGTTCTGACCTCTAGAATTGGTGTTTCGTTATTCAGAGAAAACATTCCCTCTTTGGGAATTAGAGTTGTGGGGTGCGGAAGGCCCCACTTTCAACTACCCCATGTCCATCATTAGGGAGGACACCAATCACCTAAGGGATTCAACCTTGATGGACAGTTGGGTAGTTGTGTCACAGTGTGATGATTGTTGTGGTGAATTCCTGGGGAAAGCGGCAGCAGCTCCCTGAGTCAAGGAAGGAAATCCTTCAGCCGTGGACAACTGAAAGAAAGGTACTCTGGAGGGTTGTGTCAAGGATTGTTGCATTTTCTTTGGCTGGTTCCAAGAGCATATTCCAGACCCGGTATTGTCTTGGCTTGAGATGGGTAAATGTACCGGGCCTATTGGTCTATCGGCGGTGGGCCCATGGCCATCGTTGGGGCACCCATTGCCAGATTGGGGTTGTATCCCCCGGCATAAGGATTTTTTTTGGGTATCATATTGAATGGTAGGCTCTGTCCAATCCCATTGGGAGTATTGCTCAAACTATGGGACAACTCCAGGGCGAAGTTGTAAACTTTCGCCAAAGTATCTCGATCATTGGCAGTGGTGGTTCTCTAGAGGAGAGTAGCAACAATGGGGTCCATGGAGTTCAGGTATGTCTGGATGGTTACTTCAGTGGATGGGATGAAAGGGCCTGTGCACTGCTTCAAGGCATGTTGGAACCGATGGTTTAATGTAGCGAGGGGATCATTCGGTTCCTTTCTGATAGAGATAAACTAGTTGTGGGAGGTCCATGTGAATGTGAAAGGCTGCAAGGAAGGTGTCTTCCATATCCCATCAACTGTTGATGGAGTTGGTGAGAAATTTTAGGTACCAGTTCAGCTCATTATATCCTAAAGATAGGGGAAATATCTAGGTTACAACATCCTGATGTTGTATCTAGTGTCTGTTCATGGCATCCTTATAGGCTTGGAGATGTTCTTCTATAGTTTGTGGGCCTAGATGCTCATATTTGGGGTAGATCTTCTCTGGATGTGGAGGAAGATCATTGGTAGCATCGAGGAATTGCCCCATTAGGGACCCAGTATTACCAAAGTAGGTAGCCATTGGGACTGTTTGATTTTGGTTGGGTTGGGCATTAGTCCCCGGGATTATCTGGGGGATTTGGGTATTCTGGTGTGTAGCGAATCCCAAGCTAAAATTGGTTGGCTGCCTCATTTGTTGGGTCCTACTCTTTCAGATGGGAGGTCTGAGTTCTACAAACTCTCTGGGATTCAGGGTTGATCAAAGGATTCTTTCAAAGTGTAAGGGTGAAAATGACCCTATCCCATGAAAAGATTGCTTCCTAAAACTATTGCTTGGGGATCCCTCAAGCGGTGTGAAATAAAAATCTTCCTAGGAAGATGAGCTCATGCCCTCCTTTTTGTTGACAGGACTTTGTGACCGGCTCAGCCAATAGATGATAAGTTGTCACCAGGTACCGAGGTACCGGCCAACTCTGCTTGAAGAGGTTTTTCAGAGAATGAATTCTCCTAGTCTCCAAGCACCAGGTAGTCAGGTCTCGACGGTGCAGGGGAGCTAAGTTGGGCAGGTGACTATTGTGTGGGGGAATATTTGGTTTTTACTCATCTTCTCAGGGATTTCAAATGGGATGGGGGCTTCCTGCAAGCATTGGGATTATCAAATAAAACTCAAAAGATCGATCAAGGTTAGATATATGTTTCTACCTATAGTTATGCCATAAATATTCAAACATCAAACAATGCTCCAATGTAAGAAACTACACTAAGTACCAAATACATAAAGAACCAGTGATTCACATGCATTCAGTAGCAAGGTGAGATAAAATCATTAATCTAAACTAGAACATAGGAGCATAGGACATAAGAAAACATACTGCACAAAAGATATCATTTGCTAACTCCAGAGATCAGAACAATACAACACACGGCCACAAGATGTTCCTTCTTTTTTCATTAACTCAAAAATGTTCCAACATCACTGGTGAGTACATTCATGGCTCCAAGGGAGCATTCCAAACTACTGCGAACAACTGAGCATTGTGCTCCTGAAAAAAATTGAAAGTAAAATACTATGCTTCTATTAATTGCTCGACTGCAAAATCATCAATTTTTCCGACCTTTTTTATGGCGTCGAACTTCTTATTTATATATAAAGTGTGACCTAAAACTAACCTAATCTAATTATACACTTGCAAAATATAATACATTATCCATGGTCGGTACTACCTGCACCACTTACAATCACGTCGGGATATGCAGAGGTCTGACAAGACAGAAGAAGAAGATAAGAGGAGAAATCAAGAAGAATCGGCATAGAAAAGAGTGTCGAGGTACTTATAGAAGAAATTTGATCATCCTGGTAGTCGAGGCTACATGCCTCATAAATGCACATTATGGCTCCCTGTCTTCGATGTGCACCAAGTAATTAATGTGGGAGCGGCACCTCAGGGAAATCATCTATCAGAGCCATCTCTTCCTCCTGATATACCCTATCTAGATCACCTACCTTCTGACCCTTATTAACTACTTGACAGTGATCACTGAGCTCTAGGGAACTTGGAAGCGGATCGCTGTGAATGAATACAAAACTTCAGACCCAGAATTCCAGAGTCCGGGAGCTTATGCTAAAAGAATAATGAATTCACAAAACTGTACCCTGCTGGTGAAAATCTCCAAAGACTGGAGAAATTTATTTTTCCTTGTTCTTCTTGAAGGCCTCTAAAATCTGGCCAATTCCTTCCTCATTCACATCCTTGACGCTGTCCTAGCGGTCGTTGAAAACCACAAATTGCTTGTCAACATCGTCGGCCCCTTCCTTGAATTTTGTAGCCACTTTTGCTATGTCATGGTCCTAGAGCATCATCTTGGTCAGGCGCGACATTTTCCCTCTGTCAAAATCTCCAGCGAACTGGTACCGAGACTCCATCAGCTCATCAAATTTACTTAGTACAAAATATTCCAGAGCACAAGTCCCAGCGGTGAAGGGATCGACTTGTGAAACCCTTGTCACAAATACTGTATAGGAATTTAAAGAATTTTGGACTTCTGGGATTCTATTCTTTAGGTCCACTACTAGTTACTTTCTCACCTCAATTTTGAGGCCAATTCTAGAGTGTTGGACCCGGAGGAACCGAAAGGGTTCTTTCCCAAAATACATGTTTCTGTGATGACTTCCTCCCTGAAGTTCATTATTTCTTCGAGTTTGGACCTCCACTCCTCATACTTCTCCATTTCTTTCTCCCATAGGGAGACGACATTGTTCACTTGGCCCAACATGTTGTTGGCTTGATAGAGGTTTGGGAGTGTCGTTGCGAGGAACAACCTTACGATTGTGATTTTCTCAGCGACCCATCCATCCATCCACAACTTGTGCCTTCTTCTTCATGGCCCTTAAAGTATCAATATCACCCTGTGGGAGTGGCATTCCAGATATGGAGGCTTTCAAATGAATCTCGACTAGTGGTTGTGTTAATTCTGTGAGAAGCCTGAGGAGATTTACATTCTTTTCCTTTTCCTCCTTCAGCTTTTGGGCTTATTTGTTGTATCCGGCCTCAATTTCCCAGCTCGCTTCTTTCAACAAGTTCAATTCACCCTGTTTGTCTCTCCTCCCCAGAGGAGCTTCTATAATTTTACAGTCTGCAACCCTTAAAATTATTGCCTCTACATTTGGGGGAGGCATCATGACTACTGTGATGGTATTTCCTCCCAGACCGGTCCAAAGGTTATGGATGGTCTAGGCCTTCTTAGGCTTTTGAGCCTCTTAATTTTGGGCCATCATTTCAGCCAAGGAGAGGGGAACTCTCGCTGCTTCCAAGGCCTTCCTTTTTCTTGACTCTACTAGACACTATGGTGGCGAGGGTTGGCTTATGGCTAGGTCTTGGGTACTGGGGTTTTCCTCAGGAGTTGGCCGCTCTTCTCTGACATCTATGCCCTCTGTGGGCTCCTTTTCTTTGCTCCCAAGATTCCCTATGTCTCCTACCTTGGTGGCATTCTCATCTGTGGTGTTAGGAACCCCATTTCTGCTGACACTTGTAACTTCTGTATCTTTATCTCTAGGGTTCTCCCCCATATCTTGTTTTTTTTGGTTTTCTTTGGCGTTATCCACCGGGACATTCTCCTTCGAGGGCACATCTTCTAGAGGCGGAGAAGGTTTCTGGCATGGATCTAGATGTTGGGCTGTAAAGACCACCTGGCCAAATGTCAGATTCTGGGGTAGTTGATCACCCAGATTAACTTGAGGCATTTGGAGCATGATGACTGGGGGTATGATTTCTCCCGAGGGTTCAGTTTCCCCAGTTATTGTCAGCTGCTCATCTTGTTCTTTCCTTTCCTCTATCTCCATCCCCGAGACCGGTGTTTTTCTATACTCAATATATTTACCAATACTTGTTTTGGCTACTGCTCTGGTTCTTGTTCCCAGACTTCTTCTTCTAGAGAAATTTCCTTTTGTTGTATTTCTCCCTCCCTGGGGATATTTTGTGCCTCTTGTGCAATGATCTCTTTTGTTTCTCTCTCAACATCTTCATGTAGATTTACCAGATATTTGGTCTGGAAGATGTCATCAAAATTGTCATGGGGAGGGGAAGCCTCTGGTCGATCTTCTACTTCAGGGTTGGCCAGGATAACCTCCATAGGAATGTTTCCTGATTGCCTAGGGCTTACATCTACGCTCGGTGGAGGGTTATCCACCCTTGGCTTCTTCCTTCTTGTCTGCAGCGGGACCCCGACGTCCATGATAGTTGCATTCTCATCTTTCGTGTTCACCACCCAACTCATTAATGTTGCAAGTGATGGCGAGCCTGACAGGAGGGCAGATCTCACCGGAGTAACTAGAAGGTCAAGAGAAAGCTGTGCGCTCAATGTTTCACTCAGTTGGCAGGACACGTCAAGCTAAGTTAAGATCAACAATAAGACTATGCCTAGGGATCCTGCTCATTTGTATAAGAGATTAATAAAGAGTCAAAGGATAGCAATGATAATAGAAGAATAGGAGGAAGAGGAAGAATTTCCCTCAAAATGAGGAATACAACTAAGGAAGAAGTACCCCTCTAAAGGAGAAATACAAATAAGGGCAGTTGAAAGTCAAGATCCCCCTAAAAGTTTTATAGGGCCTCCTTCTACAGAGAAATCTATGACACCACCTGAAATTAGCTCCACATAAGAAAAAATGGAGAGAAAACCACCTCCTATTACTATGGAATTAGAAGATGATTTTGATGTTGATGTGGGTGGAATGGAGGAGGAAGAGAAAGAGAAAGAAAAGCCTACAACAAAAGATAATTTAATAGAAGAAGACTCCCCTAGTGGATGTTCTACATATAGGAGATGAAGAGGGAACAAAAGGTATCTCTTTCAATTTTTATGAAATAAATAAGAGGAAGATGCTGATCTGTATCTAATACTTGGAGAGATAGATTTTTTATTTTAATAAAAATAAGACATCCCTATGTAGAAATCTCCTAAGGCTCCCCAAGAAGAGGAAGTGCCATCAAAATCTCTAAAATAGAAAAAGGAGTAAATTCTCAAAAAGGCACAACCTCTCTCTCTAGAAGAAAAGATGGATAAGGGGGAAGAAGAAGAAGAGTGGAGGCATGAAGAAAGGCATGAGCAATCTTCCCCTATGGATTATGAATACCCTCGAAGACAAGAGGAAGAAGGAGAAGGGGAAGAAAAATTATTGGAGATGGGAACATATGGGCATGCCACTGTAAGTACTACTCTAATATAGCTATCCTAGATTGTACATAAATGAAAAATGATATATAAGGAGGTTGAAATTCAGGATTTTACAATGTTAGATGAGACCTTCAAAGTTGTAGAGATCTAAAGAAAGGAAAAAATATCTTGCAAGTTGCAACAAATGCTAGGGGCATTGGAAGACCCAAGTTGTAGTCCCTTTGGTAGATAAGTATGAAAAATATATGCTAGAACAATATTACCATATGCATGAGGTTGACATGAGGGCACCTACAAGGGAGGAAGATAAGAATATTTTATGGGAGGTTGTCATGACCACTTTTAAGAGAATGTAGAAAGATGAAAATACTAAAGAAGAGCTCTTGTCCTAGGTTAAGGAGCTAAACAAGTATGTACAACAATTGATAGGAAAAATTGATTCCTCATCCCCTTCATATAGCCTACAAGTAACCTTAGATACAGGGGGTCAATGTTGAAGATCAAAATACTTTTTACTACTAGTAGTAGAATGGTGGAGAGATATTGATGAGATGGCTGAGGACATGATAAGGAGCTGAGTTTTGACCCTCTACTAATCCACTGCCAGCCAAATGAAAATTTTGTACAATATAAAATTAAAGGATAAGATGAAGGGATGGACATAGAGGAAATACTTTTTATTTGGGATGATTATCTTCACATTTTATGGATAATAAAGACAAGTATCCCTAACCAACTCCTCAAGGTAGCAATTTTTGAGACAAAAGAAGTGGGTCTACCCACAGATTTGTTGGGTGTTATTAAATTAGTTATCAAAATATACAAGAAAAAAGATAAAATATTCGAGAGGGGGAAAATACGAACATCCTACTTCAAAGTGCTGAGGATTTTTGTCAAATATATCTCATGTACATTTTGGGAAGCTGAAGAGTAGATGCAGAGCATTGACAACATAGTGTAGGAATTTAAGGATACCCTCCATGGTTAAGTTTGTAGCAAGGAATTCATGGATTGGATGGTGGATGTCAAACATGATTTGTTTAATATGAAGAAGGATCTCCCACACTCGAGGATACGAATAAAAAGTCAAAGACTTCTTTGTAAAAATAAAGAAGTTAAGCTTGAAAATCGTAGATATAGAAGAGATTAATGCAATTGTTAGAGAATTTGATCAAGCATTCCCATAGTTGGTTGCACATATCTAGAGGAAGGAATGCATTTTTTATCAATTCTGATAAATTTTGGAGTTGTTGGTAGCTGGAAAATTGTGCCAATTATAAAAGCCACATTTTTTTTGGGTTTTTCTATTTTTGGAGGGTCAATCTTGTGCAAAATAAATAGGAACAAGATTGGATAAGTGCCTAATAGTTGATATATTAGATAACTAAATTTTGTAGCTAGGGATGAGTGCAAGAAAATTAAAAAATTGGCTAGGTCAATCTCAACTCTATCCTCTAGAATCACCAATAATTTCCCAGAATTTTGGGCACATTTTGATTCAAACAAGGCTCCAACACATTAATAAACTTCATGCGCAAGTTTTTTTTCCATTATACTTTAGCTTAGACCCAATTTAAAGTGGTTAAATTAGAATTATAAATGTATTTCAACCCAGAATAACACCTATATACCCTAGTTATAGGTTTAGGTAATTTTTAATTCAAAACTATATAACCCCAAGATTTAATTGTAATAATTATTGAGAATTCCTTGTAAAAACAAAAGGAATAAGCGACTCTACAATATCAATGTGAATTTGCTTCTAACATTGTGAATTTGAATAAAAGTCAAGTTCAGAACCATTTTTGTGCTACTAAGTTTTTTCTCAATAAATTTTCTTGGGTGGTGGTCTTTAAATGCACATTTGTTGTGATTGATAACTTGGTTGGATCATATTTGCTTGTGCTTTGAAGAAACCATCTCACATTTGTGCATGGGTAAATGACTTTGTGATTTGAGGAATTTTGTGATTCTAATTGTTGTTTAATTTTCTTTGATGATTGCATCATGTTTAATATGAATTGTGAATTCTTGGTTTATGTTTACATGGTTAAACGATCTAATCTAATCTTCTACAACAACAAGAGTTCATTTGAGAAATCATTGACCATGTTAGTTAAATTTTGTTTAATTTTTTGTTCCACACCCTTTACTTATTTTGCAATTTATTTTTAATTTAATGGTTGTATTGGGATAGAATTTAGTTTCTATTTTTAGATTCAATTATTACATAGGAAGTACCCTCAAAAGCTTGAAAAGTAAAGTTGTGACAAGTAAAAGAGTTGGAAAAATCCTAAAAACCCAACGATTCCACTTATTTAATAGTAAAGGCATCCTTGTGAACATTCACATCATTCCAATTGACCTATCCACATGGCTGAGAACCAACCTTCTGAAACCTTGGAGTGGTGAATTCCACTTTTCAAAAGAGGGAATTCATTCTTGATTTCCCTATTGTCGCATTGTGCTAGCACCACAATCAACAATAACTTGTAGGATCCAATATTTTCAACTAGAGGAAAATGATGTAGGGTACTTTCAAAGGCCATAGTTTTTGATCCAAGAGTTTGGTTGGATCAAGCTTGAGATTTTCCCAAATTGAGTTTTTGAATTAATTTTAAAGTATTGCATGCAATTAGATTAAAATGTTGAATTTTTTTGTTGCTTTAGTTAGATAGTTACAAATAATTGGTAACTTTTATTGGCCATGTAGATAAGTATGCAAAATTACCAAAACAGGGCAAGTTAAGACTGCTGCTAAAAAATGGCAAAAAAATAAATTTTTAGATTTTGCCAAAAAATGCCAAAACTAAAGTTTTTTAGATTTTTCCAAAAACTCCCAATTTTTTTTATTTTGCTGAAAAATACCAAAAAGATATTTTCAAATTTTGCAAAAATTTATCAAAAAATATAATTTTAAATTTTGTTAAAAATTGCCAAAAAGGTAATTTTTAAATTTGTACTTAACATAAGCTTGCTTTTAGTTTTTGTGATAGAATAGAATGAGAAACGAAGAAGGATTAATAATATTTAGAATTCTTTTGTTTAAATTTTGACTACATCAAGTAGGAAGGTTTGTGAGGGACCGCTGGTTTTTAGTTGAGGAAAACTACTTTGATGACTCTCTCTCCTTCCAATTGAGTTATTTGAAGGATATATTTATTAGAGATTATATTTATATTATTTTTCTTTGTATTATTACAAGAAACTTGACAATGTCCTAATTTTGAGATACTTGACATGTTATACAAATATTGGAAGTAGTATCTTATAATTTCAATAAACTATAGTGTTATTCATCTATATAAGACATGGACTGAAATTAAAATTTATATTGTGCAAAACAGGAGTGTGTATTAATAAATGAGAATGTGATTTTTTACTAAAGTAGAACTGGACAATGAGTTCATGTTTGCAAGGACTTATGATTCCTATGTTTTTGATATTTAAAGCATCAAAACTAGGGTCTTGACCCTTTAATACAATAGGCCAGTGGGCGAGAGTTAGCAGAATAAAAATTTCAGCACATTAATAACACACTAACTAAACATAAAAAACAATCACACTATCTTCAACACAATTAAAAGAGAACAATATTTGTGGTCATAGTAAATACTACTAACACTACCAACATCTATTGTACTAATCAAAATAGTAATAAGATTCTTTAAACAGGGCCACTTAGGGCCATACTAGAATAAACTATCACTATAAAACATAACAATTCCAGTAATAAAAATAGATTTTAAAGCAAGGTCACATGGGTATTAGTAACAGAGCAAAAAGGAAAAGAGGACCAAACCCATAGGCACCCTTTTGTTTGCATATTTTGTTGAGCATCCTCATCACCCAATCCTACGTAAGGAAATTGTAAAGCTCCTTGTAATTTCTATCCTCATTGTCCTTTGTGTCAAACATATTCTTATGCAACAGTCATTAGATGGTAGGCAAGATATGCATAATTATCAATGCAAAGTGAGAGACATCTTGAAGCTTCTTATCCATAACTGTAATTATATTTCTTAAATTTTCTCATCTTCTCCCAAGTGGCCTCACATTTTCCATATTCCACACTGAGAGGAGTCTTTTTCTTACCAACAATAGGTGACTTAACATTATCCTCAATTCTCAAATTTTGGATGAGGTTGAGGGATTCAATTTTGAGACTTTCAAAAACATGGGAGCCGCTAGCTGTGACAGATAAAAATTCCCTTTGAATAGTTTTTTTCTAATTTTTTATTATTTTCACTCTCCCAAACCTCTTCATATTTTTGACTCTTCTTTCAGATTTTTCTCCTTTTTCATAGGTTTAGTGGCCAATCTCATAGACCAGCGGGGGGTGTTGGTTTCCTCAATAGATTTTATGTTGGAATAAATCTATTGTATGTTGAATTTATCCTTTTTAGGGGTCTTATCCTTTAATTTGAGAGGAGGGTCATTTATTTTCTTCTTCTTTGACTTATCTTCAGCAACAGTTTTGGGAGGGGTATCAGGAGAACCATTACAGGCTTTCAAAGAAGGGTTCTTAAGACATTTTTATTGCTAGGGTTGGTTGTATCCATGATGCTATAATATGGGGGGGGAGGGGTAGAGAAGACAAGGGGTATCCTAGAAAGTGATAGGTCTTGGGGGACAAAGGGAAAGGTGAAAGTGGTAAATCCTGAGAATAAGACCTTGGTGTATGAGAGTCATCTTCTTGCCCCGGTTTCTTGACTCAATAACTTCGTTAACAAAGTTCTCCAAAGTATGGAGAAGAAATAATGAAAAGGAAATGACATTATGTTTTTTGAAGTGATTTAGGATAGGCATGTGATAAAAATAATAAACTCCAAATCTGCGCTCAAGAGTAAAATAATTCATAACCATCAAACACACTTGGTCCCATGGTTCAGGAAGTTGCTCACGATCGTAACCACCACACAGCTTAACGAGATTTTCACCATCTTGAAAAAAATTTATTTAGGCTTTCAACATCTGAGACCCTACTGGTTTTCTTCTATTTTCTCCCCATTGTCGAGAGACTAGTAGACTTGGCTATAACCACCTCATTGACTTCAAAAGAAATGTCGCCCATCGACACTCCTATCAGCCCATTAAGACACAAATTGTAGAGAGAGATTTGTGTCACGCCCCATAAAATTCTCAATAAACTGAGTAACACCCCCTTCTTTACAAATATGCCAAACTATCACGTTTTTCCTTTAAGTCATCAGGATTATTAGGCTCAATGCACACTTTATTCCCTCCCATGACATAAAAAAACCTGAGCATAAATTTTGATATGTGGAAACCCCAAATTTAAATTGATAAATAAAAAAGAATTTTGAGCCTATAATAAATAATGGTAATTAGTGTACTCATAATTTTTCATTCCAGCCTCCACATCCATCTCCAAAATGGTATCCCCCATGTGTGAACAGTCTATGACCATTGTGAAAATAAAAGACATGGATTTTGTATAGATTATGTAATCATACAAAATCTGTCAATCCGATATTAAAATAAAATATTCTTTCACAAAAAAGATGCCTATTGGTACTAATGTGATCAAATGTAGGCCATGTCTACACACCTTAGGAGAATGAGGACACAAGTTGGAAATGTGAGTATTCAATGTTAGGCCCTGTCATGCAATTAAAAATTTGAAAGGAGAACAAATAACTTTTCAAATGTATATCCCCGCTATTTTTGTAGAGCATGACCAAAATACTCCACAAAAGACCACAAAAAATAGTTTATTAACTTTTATTACGAACCATTCTCAAGGTTTTCTCATTCCTTAGTAGGGACTTCATGTTAGAGGGTAAGCATCATTCCTCCCTCCAGCATCTTAATCCATCAATAACCAGGACCATAGCAACCATAGTATAAGCAAATACATTTCCCTATCTATAGATATGTTGTATAGTAACATATTTGAACCCTGTCAGAAGAGCCCTAGCGTCCTATAAGATTCCCTCCACAATCTAACCAACTATCATTATACATCTAGTCACTTAGATTATCAACCTAGAATAGCCTTCAATTTTAATTGAACTAATTCTAATTGATAAACCTATTCTGAGACCCCAAAGCAAGGCCATTCCCTCTTCCTTTTTACTAGTAGAATCTTTTAATTTGCATGTATAAACAATAATTAGTTCACCCTTTTGGTATCTTATCACTCTACCACATCCAAATTTACCTTGTCTTGCAACACCATCAAAATTTAGTTTGTACCAAGGGGGTCAAGGAGGTTTCCATTTAGTGTTGTTCCTAGAAAGCCTCTTGGAATTATCAAACCTATAAAAAGCATCTAGAAATTTCCAGTTATTTATAAGCATACAATCCCAATTAGTTGGGGAGAAGCTAGGGGTTTCCGATTACTGACATAAATGTTATCCAATATCATGAGCACATTACCCATAGTATTTTCAGAGTCTCTAAAGATTTGATTGTTCCTTTCTTTTGAAATACACCAACAAAAATGGGGGGGTTGTTGCCAAAGATGCCTTATAATAGGGTGGTTCAATGGGCATCTGCGGTCAAAGATAAATTGCTCAATATTCCTGTTGAGCATCCAATGTTGACCAAGCTTCTAAAAGATACCCTGCCAAACTTGTAAAGCAAATTGACAGTTTATGAAGAGATGTTGTATAACTTCTTCCTCCTACTTACAAAGATAACACTAGTTTCAAGAGTCAAGGAGTGCCAAGGGAAAGTTTCCTAAGAAACTATATGGCATGAACCTGAAGCCAAAATTTGTAGACATCCTGGTGTTGCTTCACAGGATCAGAGGTGAGAGTGAACCACTTCAACTTCCAATTCCACCTAAAATTCAGAAATAAATGAAAGATAAACGACCTAGGGAACTTTTAATTACCTTTGATGATTCTGAAACAATTAAAGCTCCCGATGGTCCCCTTTATATCTATGCTAGGATTTCTAAGATACCTACTCATGGTTGTCTAGGTGATCCCACATCTTTCATCAATGTCATTACTAAGGAAAATCTTTTTACGAAAGGCTTACAGCATAATTTTTATGATTCATCTGATGCGTGGATCCAAACTTGTAATGGCTTTCTTTATGCTGCACTTGGTTCTATTAATTTACTTGTTGAACTTTGTGGTAAGGTTATAGATACTACCTTCATCATTATTCCTACTTTGATCAATTCCAAATCAAATTTGGTTTACCTTGGATAACTGCTATGCACGCTATTGCTTCTCCCATTCATAAATGTCTTAAGTTCATTCATAATGGCGAATTCAAAACAATTAATCATAGTTTGTTTCAACCTTCTAGGCCTAGAGATTGTGCTACTCTCAATTTTCTTTGGCCCTCATTACCTAACTCATGTCCTTCTCACCCTGATCATCTCTTTCACTCTTATCAAGCTTACAAACATCAAAAAATTGTTGAGTTAAGTATGCCTCGGATTGATTCCAACCGTGGTCTTTTGCCTACTCCTAAAATACCTCCTTTATCCATTGCTCAAACTCCTACTCTTCCATTACAACCTATCGAGAATCCTCCTATGGAACCTGTGAAGGAACCTATTGTTATTCCTCCTAGTTCTCAACATGTGCCAAACAAAGTTAAACGTAACAAATCTGCTAATGAACGTCGTAAGAAGCATAGAGCTAATGCTAGAGCACATGCTTCTATGATTCAAAACTCATTACCTACCTTCGATCAACCTATGCCCGATGCATTGGATGTTAATATTCATGATGTCAAGATGAACGATTATGATGATCCTATTCGTATCTTGTATCCTATTTCAATCAACATTGATGAAGAGGACACTCTAGATGATCCTATTGATCTTAGTGATGAATATGAGACCGTTGATCTTGATAATGATCTACCTCATATGCTATCAACTCAATTAACAATTACACCTAGTAATGAACATTGTGATTCTCAAGAGGATCCTTGTTTGGAACTGGCTATCATTCCTACTATATTGGATATAGTCCCTCTTGTGAGTTGCCCACCTACCCTAAATAACATAAACCAAGATGGGGAGGGTTGACAACATGCTTGATCGGCTTAACCTTCATGGTAGCCCTTTTTGTGTTTGTATGTTGTAATGTGCTTCCCCCGTAATGTATTTTTCTAAATGTTTGTTAGATTCTTTTATATGACCCTTGTTACTTTGTTGGTACAAGGTGATAAAGGAATCAAAAATGTTGTTCAATTCCTCTATATGTCTCTACATTCTTCTATATGTTGTTTCATGTTATGTTGTACTTGTGCTATTGTTTGTAACTATTTTCCTTGTATAATCTGCTTGGATCTGTGACATGGTAACACTAATACTTTTTGGTCTCCAGGTTGTGGTCTGAAAAGATTCTTGTTCGTAATTCTTAAGTTTCTTTCCTCCTTTGTGATTGTAGTTCTACTTTCTTTGGGGAATGATGCCAATTCATTTGCAATAATATTATATTTTTATGTACATGTTATCTTATGATCATATTGACCCCGCATTAGGTAGATCCCTCTTGTGTTCTTATGTATTTTTATGTTTTATTTCCCTTGATTTGTCTTCCTTTGGGGGCATCTCGCAGTGGAAACGTAATCCGTAGAGTTGCTGATGTTTCTGTTAAAACCATTGCTCCTGTTAAAGTGTTAGCAATGACTTTAAC
>MU223862.1:644777-656049 GCA_018584345.1 Thuja plicata | reverse complement strand
CCCCCCCCCCGCCCGCTCAGTGTTTCTAACATATAGTATACATGGGGTTAATAGATAAAGTTAAGGAGTTGTCTTGGTTTGTGGTCTGGATAGTCATAAATGAGATATTGATCTCTTGTATGGCGAAATTGTTATTCAATATATTTAGGTGCTAAAAGTGCTAGTCAATTTCAAAACCTAGGCCAAACATTTTAATTTAGCTAGGAAGGGATTGGTAAAGATTTATTCTACACACATGTTGAATTCTCAAACTAGCAAATCTATTTGTATTCTTCTTACACCAAATAATCCAACTAATTCTAAAAATAATTTATACAAGAAAAGAATGAAAGAATATGTTAAAATTTCTCAATTCAACCCACATAACATATTTAAATAGATATAACTTATTAATCATACTAAAAATAACTTAACATATTTAAACACATTAAATATCTAAAAAATATAACCCCTATTAATTTGGTCCATATGTAGGTATCTTATTCCCTAAAAAGACCTTAAAGAAGCACAAAATAAAAGTGTATTATTCCATTTTCCTTTCACAAATGACCTCCAAAATATCATCTTCTAAACTAGTTTCAAACACTTTACCTCAAAGTCGATTCCACATTAGTCAATCTTTCACATATTTCTCTTACCTTAATTAAGATAAACACTTTTATTAGCAAATAAATTAATATAGATGTATTATTCTAAGACGAAGAACATTAGCAACTCCATTAATTTCGATAGTTAAACCAAGTGCATTGTATCTTACAACTCATCACGTTTAATATTCGTTCCATTAAAACCAAGATGTTTGGTTTATATTGGAACGACGTTATTTTGGTCAAAGTGCTTTACATACCTTCCTCTTTACCTTTTCCCTAGTCTAATATCTGACTTTTATGTTGGAGGGGAAGAATATATTTACTTTTTAATAATATAAACTTATTCAACTCTAAATTTTGTCATTGTAATTATTTTAACATTAACAATATATCTGTGTTTCTTTGAAAGCTTGTTTTTATTTTTTTAAAATATATTTGTATTTCATTGTAAAGTTTGTTTTTGAATTTTTTTAATAATTTATTTATATTCTATTCTAAAGTTTACTTTTGTGATTATTTGAAATAACATACTATAACTTTATTTTAAAGTTTGTCTTTGTAATCTTTAGTAATATGTTTATATGCCATTCTAAAGTTTGTCTTTATGATTTGTTTATATAATATATTTTTATTCTATTATAAAATATTCTTTTTGATTTTTTAAAATACTTTATTTATTATTATGTACAAGTTAAAGTCAATTCAAATTAAGCTTAAAATAGAACATTATTACTTTTTAAATCATTTTAATAAACATTTTTAGTTTGTTTAGATAAATAAGGTTAAAGTCAATGTTCCCTAAAGATTGAACTTTAAACGTGATACAATGCATTATTACATGTATACCTAGAATTATTATGTTCTTCTTTTCTTTTTCTTTGACTTTGAATTCATTTTCATGTTGACTACTTCTCATGTATTATGGCAATATGTAAAATATTTAGTAATTACTAGATTATAATAAAAATTATTGTTTTCCAACTATTAAGACTTTTCAACAAATTGCATCAAGGTTAATGAACCAACTTGCATTATAATTAATAACGGTTGATTGAAAATTTAATTGCAAAAAAATGAACATATTAAAAACTAGATGATATAGGAATTTCAAGAGGTTATAATTTTGATCTGGATGATAATTTGAATTCATTTTTACTTTCTATTATGGATAGATCTATGTCACTTTGCCTTAAATTGAAAAAAAAAAATTGTTATTATTTTTATATTTCAATCAATCTTTTAATCTAATAGAATAAATAAATTAAAGTCAACTTTTTAAAGATTGAATTTTAAATGTGATGTGATGAATGAGTTATTAGGTATACCTAAAATTATTATGGTCCACTTTTGTTTGACTTTGAATTCATTTTAAGTTTATTACTATTCATGCATTATGGTGACTTTTGAAATATTTAATAATTGCTAAGGTATTACAAAAATCTTTTAATCATTTTAACAGGAAACTGTCATTCTCAGGGCACCTGAAACCTCTTGCAAAATGACAACAATTCCATGAATGAGCAAGGGCCAAAGACAACTAAACCCCAGGCCACAAGAGACCAAATCCTTATTAATCAAAAAAGCATCTGAACAAACCCGTAATAGGCCGGAGAGAATCTCGTAACAAAGCTGGACACAGACAAGCACCTCCCAACACCTCTTTCGCCATAGATCAAGCACCGAAAAAATTGCAGGCCCCTAGTTCTCGCAACATCAAACAACACTGGGCCAAAAGCAGAGGAGACCTAGAGCACAACTTGGTCACCGTAAGCAGAAACAGAAGTACATAGAGGAGTCTCTGCCAACCACTAGTCCAACCACAGGGAAAATAGTCTACGAGGATAAATAATTCCCCCATTTCTAATTAAAAAAACTCTAGCAAAAGTATGTCCATTGTCGTCCTCATCTAGGTCATCCTCATCCTATGCAACACCTTTTGCACTCAAAACCCTAGCTTCACCACTCTTCCCGCTCTTCCGCTCCATTGTTGGAGCTTTATGCTTGACATAATATTTTTTTAACATTAACAATGTTAATTTATCACCATATAAGTACCAAAAAGGTTGTATGAAATGTGAACATAACTAAGAAAAAATTATTGAAATAAATGCTAGACAAAGTAATCGAAGATTGAAATCAAGAGCAACAAGCAACAATGTTATTCTTCAATTCCTAAACTAAATAGTATCATGCCCTTAACACATAACAAGATTTATTCCTAAATACAACAATGGGCGGGAGCGGGAGCAGCAATGGCGGTAGGGTTTTTGAGGGAGAATGTGAGGCTGAAGGAGAGGCGTATGATGACGAGGATGCAGATTGCGCTCTCACCCTTCTCGCGACCACATCTATTTTGGGCAATGTGGTTTCAAGCCCCTGGCTGTCGACTCCAGGTTATGGTGTTTGTGCTATCGTGCCTGCTCTTTTCTGGTGTTGGGCGTCCTTTTCTTCCACCGGTCTCTCTTTTTCAACATTCTTGGTGGTGGTTCTGCTAACTCCTCACCCTTTTCTTCCGCGAGGCATAGTGTTTGTGGGTTGCATGGTTTTTGGGGTCTCAGAGTTCCTGAGTTTGAGGGTTGGGGTTTTTTTGTACGGCCTATTTGGGTCTTGTTCGTTGACTACCCTGTGTGTGGGTAAGGGTTCAGCTGGGAGCTACTGCCCTCTCTAGTGTTTCTCTCCCTGCTATTGGGAATTTTTGGATGTGGTGGGGGAGCGGTGTTCCTCTTGGTGGATGACCCAAGTGCTGCTACACTTTTCTCTTGGTGTTCATCCTGTGAAGTTTCTGAGGTGCATCTGGAGCTTTGACATGTTTTTCGGTGCCCTATGCAGGTTGGTTTTAGTTGAGGTTATTTCCCTTTGGTGGCTGGGTGTCTTTCTTCTGCAAGTTACCCTTTTTTTGATTTGGTTTACTGAAGACACTCCAAAGTTCTGGATGTGGTTGTTGGCTCTTCACCTTGAAGAGTTGTTTCGTTTGACGAGGGTGTGATGGGAAGGGATTTCTCTTCCAGCTCTTTTTTCCCATTTTGTGGGTCTGTCCTTTCTGCTTGGTCTGGACAGAGTGTTTTATTTCTCTTTTGGGCAGGTGAATGCTGGCAGTTTTCAAGGGCTCACCTTGGGTGGTTGTTTTTGGTTGAAGTTTGCGGCCAGTTTGGGATCTTTCCCCAACCCCATGAATTTGGATTATGGGCGGTTATTCTGGAGGTGGGCTTGGTATTGTTTGTCTCTTTCTTCTTTCACGGCTCCTATGGAGGTGGAGTTGTCTCCTATTGAGGGGGAGGTTTTCGTGACTTTGGAGGTGGACAAGTTCTGGTCTCTCTTCTGTGGTAGGTGCTTTAACAGTTTTTGCCTGATGTTGTTGATCTCCCTCCTCAGTGATCCTATTGAGGTGGGTCCCTTTACTATTAAGGTGGAAAGGGTTGTTGCAGTCGGAGGGTGGATCTACAGTCAGGGTGTTGCTTTTATTCACAGGAAGATCTTTGATAACCTTTCTTTTCCAAGGGAGTTTGGAAAGTTTCAACTGATAGTTTGTTGGTTGAGCTTTGGTGATGGTCTTTCATGACCTTGTTGCTCTTTTAAGTTTCTATGTTGTGCACTTTGGATACGATTAATATGTTGTTAATGTGTATCTAGTGTGTTGTTATTATACCACAGGCCAGCACCCTCTTGCTACTGCTTAATTCAAAAACAATGTTATTCTTCATTAAATTGAAGTTGGACACCCCACTCAAATTTTCACAACTATATGCTATATGGTCATCTAGATGCACATGGTATAAGAATATCTTTGTGTATTTTCTCTCTCTCATGAACAACTAATGACATGCATTAAAGTCATTTATTTGGTTGGTCCATAAATAGAGTGAGAGTATCCCTCACATATTATGTTGAATATAGTGTGTTCATTGATGTCCAAGGTATTATTGACGTCAAGGATATTGTTGAATTACTATCATTCATGTCAGAGCATTTAAGGGAGAATTAGGATAGAGCCTATCACAGATAGTTCTCTTGCAGAATGTTAATGTTATCACCATGTATCAAGATTTTTTTTTCTTGTTTGTCTAGTACATTTACTAAAGCATCAAAGTGTTTGCATTAAGTTACTTTGTCTTGTTGATCAAATATTGCATGTGTATCAAGTTACCCTACCATGTTTTTTGGTACCATATTATATTGTAGCATATGTTTTGGGTTATAGTTTGGACAATAAGGCTATGCATGAAGATAAATATAGTTGAGTTTTAGAGGCCATGCTCCAGAAGAAAAAAAAGTAAGTGACAAAGTGTTCACTATCCTTGTTTGATGATTTTGTTGAAGGTTCTATTGAATGCTTCCACACTAAAGAAAAAAATTGTGCACCAACTATCTAGGAAGCATGTAAAGGTAAATTGAGACCAGTTGACTTCGTGGTGTTATAGGCATAGTGTGTTATTGTAAATGATGTTGAAAATTGAATCAAAATAATGGAAACAATGTCACTACAACATTTGGGGTCAAATTTTGACCCCAATTTGCGACAACACCACCATTTTGTATGTTATTTTTGTGTTTTTTTTTCAAGTGCCCCCGACGCTGTCGTAATAGCGATGGTACAGTTGTAATTGCGACACCCTCATGATTATAAACAACAAAAAGAAGTAGAAGAAAGGCTCATTTCTAATTTACCGTGACCGCATACCGTCGTGCACGAAGAGGGCATAGTGTGGAAGCTGATTGGCATCTTGGTATATGGCAGCCACAAATTGAGGTAGACATTCGAGCTTTGTCTTCTCATTAACTCAATTTCATTTTGATGGAATTTATTGATTTAATGGCACAATATGAATGTTAATACAGTAATTGTTTACATCTTTGCATTTGGAACGCTTGATGACCCGTGAGCTTTGAGAGCTAGGGCATCGTTGCTATTACCTTCAAGCTGGCATTATGTGAAGTGTTTGATCTCTCTTTATTTGTTTTGTTGTTGATATTCACTATATGGTACTCCCCGTTTATGGTCATTCCATGAGGAAATGTCTTGATGGCTAGCGGGTTGTAGGCTAGGGCATCATGCATTGTTTATTAGCTCACTGTTTAATACTGGCATTGTTTACATCTTTGCATATGGAATGCTTGATGACCCGTGAGCTTTGAGAGCTAGGCCATCATTGCTATTACCTTCAAGGCATTGTCTGAAGTGTTTGATCTCTCTTTATTTGTTTTGATGTTGATATTCACTATGTGGTACTCCTCGTTTATGATCATTTCATGAGGAAATGTCTTGATGGCTCGTGAGCTGCAAGCTAGGGCATCATGCATTGTTTATGAGCTCACTGTTTAATACTATCATTCATTTACATCTTTGCATTTGGAATGCTTGATGACCCCCGAGATTTTAGAGCTAGGGCATCATTGCTATTACCTTCAAGGCATTGTGTGAAGTGTTTGATCTCTCTTTATTTGTTTTGTTGTTGATATTCACTATGTGGTACTCCCCGTTGATGATCATTTCATGAGGAAATGGCTCGATGGCTCGCGGGATGCAAGTTAGGGCATCATGCATTGTTTATTAGCTCACTGTTTAATATTGGCATTGTTTACATCTTTGCATTTTGAATGCTTGATGACCCACGAGCTTTGAGAGCTAGGTCATTGTTGCTATTACCTTCAAGACATTGTCTAAAGTGTTTGATCTCTCTTTATTTGTTTTGTTGTTGATATTCACTATGTGGTTCTCCCCGGTGATGATCATTTCATGAGGAAATGTCTTGATGGCTCGCAGGCTGCAAGCTAGGGCATCATGCATTGTTTATTAGCTCATTGTTTAATACTAGTATTGTTTACATCTTTGCATATGGAATGCTTGATGACCCGCAACCTTTGAGAGCTAGGGCATCATTTCTATTACCTTCAAGGCATTGTGTGAAGTGTTTGATATCTCTTTATTTCTTTTGTTGTTGATATTCACTATGTGGTACTCCTTGTTTATGATCATTTCATGAGGTAATGTCTTGATGGCTCACGGGCTGCAAGCTAGGGCACCATGCATTGTTTATTAGCTCACTATTTAATACTGACATTCATTTACATCTTTGTATTTGGAATGCTTGATGACATGCGAGCTTTGAGAGATAAGGCATCGTTGCTATTACCTTCAAGGCATTCTGTGAAGTGTTTGATATCTCTTTATTTGTTTTTTAATTGATATTCACTATGTGGTACTCCCCGTTTATGATAATTTAATGAGGAAAAACATGGTATCTTCTTTCCTTTCTGCAGCATTCTTATGAGTGCACATGTCCTGTAGCATGGTTTTTCTTTCAAAAGTGTATGGCTTGACTATGCACATGCATAATTGTAGATGAGGATCAGTAGTAGGATGCCATTCATTGCTTAGATCTTCTTGATCTAACCCCCATCTCTCTTTTCTTTGTGGGTTCTGGATCACACAGGAGCACACTGGATTCATACCTAGGTCAAAAATTCATCACTTCAGGCAATGTCTGGTACCCTTATCATTTATGTTCATCCTCTTATGTATGCCTGTACTCTTGCATATTCTTCTAAAAGTTGTCTATGCTCACAGCAGCCTAGAAGATTGTATCTTTCAGTTCCTTTCCTTGTATCTTTTCATGAAATGAACACAAATTAAACAATATCATCTAATAATGAAAACTAGGGTATTGTAGTCACTCATCTAGTAATTAGGTTACCAATGTACAAAGAGGTAACTATTTGTATATATATCAAACCATGAAGATGATGCTTAGGAGATAGTGGAGCTAGAAGAATATGTGAAAGATCTAAATGCTTTGAAAAATAAAAACTCCTAAGGCTTTCAAACACCTAGGAGCCTGTAATAAATTAAAATGGAAGAAGATAGGTCCATGTATGATCTTAAGGAATTTTTTATCTAATGCCTATGAAGTTGACTTTCTAGAGGGCATAAATATCTCACCTGTATTCAATGTCATAGATTTGTATAACTAGTATGAAGGAGAGATTAGTATCTCACTTGTATTCAATGTCAGTGATTTGTATAAATATTCAAATTTGGAATAATTGTTGAAATTATTCCTCATGTAGTGTATATTTCTTCATGTTTAATAGGTTGTAACTCAAATTTCTAAATGTTATTGAACTCAAATAATTGTTAAAAATCTATTTGTGAGTTACCATGCTTCTTGGTGCATGTTTGGACATATCCATAGACACGGCAACTCGTGGGTGCGTGTGTATGCATATATGTATGTGTATTTATGTTTATATATGTATATGCATATTTATATATGTGTGTGTGTAAGTATACATATACCTATATATTTACATGTATATATATACATGTACATACATATATATGCATGTGTGTATGTATATGTGTGTGTGTAAGTGTGTGTGTGAATATTTATGTATGTATATGTGTGTGTCTATATATACACACCCACACATACATACATACATACATACATACATACATAAATACATACATAAATACATACACACATACATACAGACATACATAAATACATACATATCTAATCATGGTCATCCTTCGCCCAACATTAATCATGGTCATCCTTTGTCCAACATGAATCCTAGGTTAAATCTACAGATGCTTCTCCACACTCAGCCTGCTAAGCTCAATGGAGTGAGGAAATTAGTAGTTGGCATTCCCAAAGCTTCTTGTTAGAAGTAGCTCAAGAGAAGGATGCTAACTAGAGAAGAGGAGAAACACATTTGCCTACATGCCAATGATTCACACTCTGCCAGGCTCACACCTCCTCCCTCGCTCTTGGAATCCAAACAAACTAAAACTAAAGTTTACATTGATTTTCCCATCTCTTCCTTCCTCATTCCTCTCATTTGTGCTATTATTATAAAGCTAATAGGTTAGAGAGTCCATGTGCAAAAAATAAAATGTACAATTTTTTAAAAATCTTTTAACTCCTTACCATCTAAACCTCACATGCCTGGCCACTTTTGCATTGATGTTTTAGAACAGAGAATGAGTTGCATGCTTGCAACAATTTTGGGATCCAACTGATAATCTAGTGTTGGAAATATGTAGCCTATATTCATATATGATCAACAATAAATAATGGTTCATTAATTCAAGGATTTTGAGATCTTCCTTGCAAAAATCCATTTTGTGGACATTCTACAATCATTTCATTCTGTGACATGATAACTTTTTTAGCTATTTTGTCAAATTATTTAGGTGCATTGTCTATGCTTCCATATTTTGGAAGCATGTCTACCACAACATTTCCAGCAACAATATGTGACAAAAATCTACCTACCATTTTTCTTCGATGTATGTCCATACCCTATTCCAAAGCTTCAATTTTGGCATAGGTAGAGAGGACGCTGGCAAATAAATTGGCTTTGTACCTATCAATTGCATTTGTTTGAAATTTTCTAAAGCCTTATCAATGTGTCCATTTTCTACAAATCTTGTGATGTAGGAGCATCATGTTTGCATATTATGGTTTTCTTTTTTAACTTTCTAATTTGTTTAGTTTGTCTTTTGTTAGTGACATCTTCTTTTTGCTGAACGGACATGCTTCCTACCCCTTTCCAATGTCGTTGTGAAACCAGTTGGTGGGCAGTTATGAAGACCGACCCAATCGGATGGTCAACAGTTGGAAGAATGCCATTTTCACTATTTAGTTTATAGGGGATGAAGTTTGTGTTAGAAAGGAGGGTTGGGAAACTCACTCATCACCAAGAAGAGAAGGCATTTGTAGTGATGAAAGGGGAGATGCTCTGGAGCCTATGTACAAATTGGTATAATGATTTGGGAGTTAGTAAAGCCTTGCTGAGTCGACAGATTGGCATTGCCAGTGAAGAGTAGTTGGTGTGATCTGAGAGTGGATTCGAATCAATACTTGGGTGATTATAATTAATTGTATTTCCTTAGCATTGGAATAAGGAAACAAATCTTTGATACTCTGTTCTGATTTTTTGAGTTCTCAGTAGAAGTAAAGTTCTCTACGCATTTGTATTTTGTGCATTCATTTCTTTTGGGACTAGTCTGATTCTTGTTACTCTGTGCATTGTTGATTCAATTAAGACACTTTCAGTATAATCAAAAAATTTCTTCATTCATGTCCCCCTGTTCTATTTATATAGGAGGGATTTTGTGTAGAATTGGATCGAAGATCATAGTAATTGTCCTTTGAATAATGCAATAAGTTTATATTTCCCTGTTCTGTGTTTGAGTTTCTTTGTGGAAGTGACTTATAGTTGTAATAGACAATTGCATTCTGTATATTCAATTTATGTCTCTTCAATTTGGTTCACGTTGACAGTTAAACAAGTCAACATTGGGGTTTAACCTTTGTTTCCCTCCATTCATTTTATCGATGTTCTCTGTTTAGTCTCTATGTTCCCTGTTTTGCTTGTCAGGCTACTATCGTCTTGTGATCATTGCATTCCAAGAGACATATCTTTGAGGCATTTTCTTCCATGACAAAACATCTCTTTGAAGCATTATGTGAAATAGTTCACGTGCCTTGTTTATGCTTCCACATTTTGCATTCATATCTAAGTTACAGAATTTTCAACCACAATATTTGAAAAAATTTCACCTTCATTATGTTTTGATAGATGTCCATGCACTGTTCCAAAGCTCTCAGTTTATTTCCAAAGCTCTCAGTTTATCACAAGCAGGGAGAACGCTGGCAAAGGTTTTTGAATTTGGCCTTATACCTACCAAATGCATTTTTTTGAAAGTTTGTAAAGCTTTTTCAATAATTTTGTGTGCATATCCTGCATTCATTGCAAACCAATGAGGCCACAGTTGTTTCAAGAATACTTCCATTTTTGGTCTCTATTCGGATGGATGTTCAAACCCTGTTTTCAAAGCTTTCATTTTGACATAGGTAGGGATGATGTTGGAAAAGGTGGTGGTAGAATTTGGCTTTACACTTGCCCATTGCATTTGTTGGAAAGTTCCTAAACTTTTTTTACCAAATATTTAAAACTATACTATACATTATAGAGGTCAAAATATCTGTGTATCTTCTAATTGTTGAAGAGTTTATAAAATATTTTTCCAATTTAGTTTGGGATTTTGTTGTGGGAGATATCTCATTTATTTAAACACTAATTGTTTCCAAAATGTGTATGATTTGGAGGGTGTTAAATGTTAGTGAAAATAACATGTCTGTGGTTGGCTTATAAATTCATTATTTGTTTTCCCTTCATAGAAATTTGATAGGCTATTTATGGTGGGGATTTTCTATTGGAATCCATGAGTTTCATGTTGTTGTTGGTTTTTTTTTTCCTTTGTTGGAAAAGGTGTACTGTGTGCCTTCCTCTATTGACATTTTGTATTGAATGCAATCTAATCATGATAGAAGGTTATTTTGTGTGAGCTTTTCAGTTTTCACTCAAAACCTGTTTCATGTAGGTATACAACTTTTTCCCTATTACTATAAAGTTTTTTTTCCCATCAGTATACAATCCTCCTCATCATGTTGATATACAGCCTAAACATGGTCGAAGATTTGTTTTAGTTAACACAATCAATCTAATTGTAACCAATCACAAACCACAAGCCCTGTCAATAATTAATGTATATATACTATCATACATGCATGAATACCCACCTCCTTGGAAGATACACAACCAAAGAAACAACATGCCAGGAGCTCCAATACTAAGAGCATTACTACCATGACTCCACTAATCCAGCCTGA
>MU223862.1:625542-641290 GCA_018584345.1 Thuja plicata | reverse complement strand
GATATTGCTATCTGGATTCAAGTGTATAGTTTTTTGAGTCAAACTCATTGACCCATGTTTCATCCATGAATTTGACATGCACAAATTGCTTATCATGTCACAAAAATCATTGATGTGTCGACAATGAATTGCAAGAGTGTAGGTGACACATGGTTCAACTCCAAATCATACAATTGGGACTACCTGGGAAAGTGAGTAGACTCTAAATATCAATATTTCAGCCACTAATATAACAAGGACAAAGCGTGATGAGGAATGGAGATATAAAAGAAGAAATTATCCGCGCATATAGTGAACATGGAAAAGGGTATAGTAGAGCCTACTCATCTTTCCCGAGTAGTCCCAATTGTTTCAATCGAAGAAGAAGTAATGAGAAGAATTGTTGAAACATCAACATTTTTTGTGAGATTAGTTTGTTAACTGGAGCTGACACAAGGCAATTTGTGAATGTCAAACTACACACTTGAATTTTGATAGCAATATCACAATTTGAGATGCCCCCAATTGTAGATGCCTTTACATGCATTTCAATGTGTGGTAAGGACTAAAAGTCCCAATCACAACTATGCATATGGTTTCCATCAAGTGCAGTTAGGACGTTGCATTTACATGTACTGTAATTGACAATAGTCATTTTGCAATTTGATTTGAGATGTTGTCTACATGATTAGTATGTTTCTTTTTATTGCAATTATAATTAGTATGAATGAACAAAATAACCAACTAAACAAAATGATATGTTGGAATGACAGTGCAATATTTATCGATATAGTGTCATGGCTTCGGTCAATGTGCCTATGTGTCAATGTGGTGTTGACCCTTGTGTGTTGAAGACGTCACACTCAAAAATTAATCTTGGGCATCCATTTTGGGGTTTCCCAAATAGGAAAAAGGTCTGGATATGGAATTATATTTTAATGTTTAAAAGTGATGTCAGTTATAATCATTTTAGGAAGAACTGATGTAGATTTGGTATTGCAGGGAAATAGTTGATGTTAATAATTTTGGTGGGTTGATGAAACCACATTTACATCTACCCCATTTATGTTTATACCTGATGTAGGAAATGAGTGCAACTTGTCCAAGGCTTGAGAGGTAGCTAGTGTCGCCGAGATTGCTTCAATGGTGAAAGCATAAATCATGTTTCTGTAATGCCTTCTTTGTGTAGTTTGTGAACTACTTTGTTGGGACCATATGCATAAATGTGATTAACAGAGGGCTATTGTAGAGACTAAAACTTTTTTAGAATTTCATGTAGATACGTTGGACATATTTTGATAAACTCATGAACTTATTGTTGTTTATGACTTTGTTATGATTTTCTATATCTTGGATGGGTTTTTTGTAAATTTTATCCTTGTTCCGTTTAGAAGTGTATGGCTTGACTATACACATGCATAATTGTAGATGAGGATCAGTAATAGTGTGTCAGGCATTGCTTAGATCCTTTGGATCTAACCCCATCTTTTCCTTCCTTGCAGGTTTTGGATCATATAGGAGCATATTGGATTCAACCCTGGAGACATTGGCAAGGATCACCCAACTTCATAAAACAAGAATGGAAAGAGCCCAACTTAAAAGTAGAAGACATACAGACCTGTCTAGTGAGCATATTGTGTTGAAGGTGGAGTCTGATGCCACTTCAATGACATCAGGCAGTGATGCAAAATTTAATATCTATAGTCGTTGCAACAACATCAGGCGCCACCTTCAACACATATGATCACTAAACAGGTCTGTATGATGTCTTCTATTAACACATCACATTCCATATGGTGTTAGAAGGCCAAGATGGGCAGAAATTCAAGCAAAATGCTCAGGAGGCTGCTAAGTCTTTTGTACAAATTTTTGCTTGGTAATTTGAAGCCATCAATAGAAACTTACAATCCTAAACAATTAGTATACCATTGGTGGCTTCATAATTGTTAAGTGAAAGGGAGTTCTCTGATCCAAAACCCCCTTTGGTGATGATCTTATTTTGGATGTGAGGGAGAGAAGTCAATTCACATAAAGAACATGCACATAAACATGATAGTTGGGAAACATAAATGTAGATATCACAACAACTAAGAAACATAAATGTAGATATCATGGTCACAATTATTTGGAGACACAACATAATTGATTGATATACCCAGATGATGCAACGCAACCACTACTCCTCCAGTTCTAAGTTGGCACTACAGGATCCAAAACCCATAGATAAGGAATAAATTTAGAGAGCGGAGGAGGAGGGCCATAACGACCAAAATAATATTTTTGGTCGTTATGGCCCTCCTCCTCCGCTCTCTAAATTTATTCCTTATCTATGGTTTTTGGATCCTACAGTGCCAACTTAGAATTGGAGTAGTGATTGTGTTGCATCATCTGGGTATACCACTCAATTATGTTGTGTCTCCAAACAATTTTGACCATGATGCCTACATTTATGTTTCTCAGTTGTTGTGTCCTACGATCTCTTATGACCCTTTATGACCCTTTACAATCCCTATGATTACATCTTATAGATCTTAAAGTGTCGTAAAGGGTCATAAGAGACTCCTAGGAGGGGCCAGGTGAGCTTCCAGCTTCACATGGTTGACCCTATTAAGTAGAGAATGTTAAACTGTTCTCGAAACAAAGAGAAGCTCAATATTTTAAGGTCCCACTCTATGCACACAACAATTTTTTTTTTTTTTAAACATAGCATACTGTAATCACCCAAAAATGGTCCAACAAACCCATAGCCCCTTTTTCTCAAATATTTGGTCTTAATAAATCTTGAATTTAAGACATTATTGTTGGATTCTAAATTATTGAGCATTTAATCAAACTTGCTTACATAATTTTAATCTTAACTTATTGAATCAAATCATCAATCATCAAAGCCTAAACTCAAAAAGCATAAACATTGGGATAAAATAAAAAAGTCCTAAGTCTCAAAAAGTGAACCCATTCAGACATGGGTGTGCACTCAAAAATCAAATAAAACAAAAAAAAGAGAGGAAAATACCAATTTTGTCTTATTCTCCTCACAAATTGGCCAATCAGAATCACTTTCTCATCTCACATGGATTGAGAGGAATTGCATCACCACCATTGATCAAATTCTTTTGCTTCTTAATGTCAACCACTCATTCCTTGGAATCTATTATAAAAGGGATAGCTCCCTTGCTCAAAATATAGAGAAGACTTGGAGTAGAGTTATAATACTATTTTCATCCTAGATTTCATAGTGCATTCATATTTATTTGCTCTCATGTTAGTTTCTTGCATTGTTTAGCTTCATTTCTTAGCTTAATCGCATTCTAGTTTTTATCTCATAGCTTAATCTAGATGCATTGTTCTTTCCATTCCTAGTCTAAATCTTGCATTCTAGTTCCATTTCTTATAGTTGCTATGCATTTCATTTGATAGTCTTTGCATTCTCATTTTCAAGCTTTCAAGATCAAAGCATGCAAGTCTATGCATCTTGCTCCATATTGCATTGAATCTTCCATTTTGGAGTAGTCAAGTCACTGATTTCTCTATGTCTAATTTGATGGACAAACATGAGAATTACACTAGCTTCAACTAGGAAGCAATAAACCAATTTCTAAGGGTTTTTGTCATGTTTTGAATCTTATGTTTTGCTAACCCCTTTTGATGTAATGGTTTATTGAAGTGTTTGGTTGCAGATTCTAGTTGCACATTTTACCACACATATTTTTGGCGCCCACCGTGGGGCAGAAAGTTGTGTTTTGCTCCATTTTTACGATTTCTTGCATATTTTTTATGAAACTGCGCTTTCTATCGTACTGTTCTCTGTTCTCTGTCATACAAAAAATTGTAGATTGGTACTTTGTCATATGAGAACTGGTATATTGGCATATGAGGATTTATTTCTTGCCTTTTGTCATATCAGAGCATTAGATTTGTCGTATGAGCTTTGGTGAGACTCTATTTCGTCGTATGACAACCCTTGTTTTGTCGTATGGGATTTGATACCAGTCTGTATTCTATACTTTGTCATTTTAGAAAAAGAAAGCATTTTTAGGGTTTCTCTTAAGCTAATTTCTTTTTTCTAATCCTTGGCATGTCTCCTTTGGTCTTTTCATTATCCATTTTTGCAGCCCAACTGGTTTTTGCAGAACATTTTTGAGCAAGATTTGCTTGCCAAAGCTATACTTGCACACTATTTTGATATAACTATTAATGGTTTGTGCTTGTAGGACATTTGTCAAAGAAAGTTTTGAAATTACTAATGGTGTTTGCAGGTTGCCTTGGAATCACATCAACCAAATTATTGTGCTTGTTAGCATTTTCCTTTGATTCATAGGCACATAGACTAATTAGAAGGATCTTTTTGTTTGGCTTGAAGCAAGTGTTAGGGGAGTATGTTCTCTTCCCTTTGGGAAGATCAAAAACCTAGACTCACTTACTTTGTGCTAAGCAATTAAATCTTTGGGGAAAAGAACTTAAAGCATGTCTTGTGTGTGTGTGGAGAAAACGATATTAGATAGGAGAGTATGCTCTTTTCTCCTACAGGGAAAATCATAAATCTAGACTCCTTTTTGTCGCCAATCCATTTACTTTTCAAGCTAAACCTTTAGAGGGCCTGTCAAGGCAGTAATCTCCTGGGAACGACCTAAGTAGGGAACAAGCGGACCTGGCTACTTCCACCCCACTATAATCAAATGCTTCCTTCAATCCAAAGATAGGGAAGACATGGCTAGTTTTATCTTCAATGCTTTCTCATTTGTAGGGCCTCGTTGCCCCAGTCTTGCTAAGCAAGAGCTACATTTGACTAGGCGCTTGTAGGACCATTTTTGGTCTCAATCTTGTTTACAAGACTACAAGGGAGATACATTCAACTTGTGTAGGGCCGAGAGGTCTCAATCTTGCATGCAAGACTATACATTTTGGGTGCTTGTAGGGCTATATGCCTTAATTTCGCTTGCGAAACTACAGGGGATAGTCATGAATGGATGAAATTACTACACACCTTTAGATAGAGGCTACCCGATCTACCTCCAAAAGTATCATAATCTTTGTGCAAGGATCGATCCAAGTGGACTTTACCTGGATCACCCCAATATTTTTACACCCAACATATGTATTCCCAAGGACGTTTGAAATCATGAATGTGGCATGGGGGAGCTTATGCGATTCGACCATTGAGTCTCTTTCCAAAACCCACAACGTGCCTAGTCCCGGCAAAAGCCAATATCACTTTGTGTGAGGCAAAGGAATATCAAGCGTGGACAAAGATTGTGATACTAAGCCAAATTGAATATAGGGTAGAAAATGTTTTGTTCTTTAAACTTTGTGTTTGATGTGTGTGTACACCTTGGAACTTGACAAATATGTCTCAAACATAAACACCTTGACAACAGACGAAAGTGAAACATCAAGACCTTCACCTCACATATTCAACAAAATTGTCCAAAAATTCTTACACAAGTGGCAAACTGTCTTGTAATCTTTTGTCATTTTAGACTATTGCATTTGTCGTATGGGAACGTGTCTAGAGGCAAAAACTCATATGAAGACCCTTGTAATGTCGTATGAAGACCCCTGTATTATTGTATGAGACTTGAGTAGGAAATAGTCCAGCATTGAAATATTTACCCTTGGTTGCATCTTGTAACAGTAGCTATCATACCTTATCATGGTATTTTCAACTCTCAGATCTTGTGGTTATACTTGTCATTGTCCTTTTGTTCTAGCTTTTCACAAATCTCTCGAACATATTGGCTCTTTATCTTTGGTTCTTTATCAACTTTGTCGCAAGTGCCACCTCAGCAGGTATTCAGACCTCAAATGCGCGATACCTTGCACAAGTTCAACAACCGAACCATTCCTTTTTTTTCTCATCAAACAAATATTTAAGCTTTGACAATTGACTTGACATATTGATCCTCTAGCAACGTTAGTCACAAATTGTCGTACATGGTCCAAACAAGAAGTCAAAAGGCTGATCTTGATTCTAAGGGAAAATTTGTAGACGACTTTACTCAAGAATTACCTTCTTGTCAAAAACCCAAGACAAACCAAGAAGTCTCACGAAAGGACATTCTAAATCCTCAACCGATGATACCATTGTTTGATTCCTCAAACTTGGCTTCCCACAATACATCGACGATGTCGACCTACAATTGGGGATCCCAGAATGAACATTAAAGTCAGCATACTAGCAATTCTTCTTCTATAGAAGATCCCACTTCTGAAGAGATTAGGAAGTGCCAACAAGACAAGAACTTTCAAAAGATGATGCAAACCATCATGAAATTAGACAAAGACAAGTACTTTATGCATTTAGTCTCAATAGGTGTCAAGCTCCCACCTAACTTTGACATTGAGGGACTCATACAACAAGAGGAAGAGTCACCCATTACTATACTTAATCAACAATTATAGGATATGAGATGCGAACTAAGGGAACTCAAAAAGACAAAGGAGCAACCTCCTAGAAAGTACTCATTGGATTCCATTTGCCCGTTCCCATTTGCTAAAAAATTGCACATGCCACCTTTTCTGCCAAAGGTTGAAATCCCCAAATACGATAAATACAATGGAGAAGGTGATCCCAAAGATCATGTGAGGGAATTCTGTGCCCTTAGCATGGAATTTATGGATGATAAAATGTATTTGATGTGATTATTCCCTCACAGTCTTAGTGGCCACGCTCTAGAATGGTTCACAAACCTCACTCCAGGCATACAAACATTTGACGAACTAGTTCAAAAATTCATTCAACACTATTCCTACAATATCTTGCACATGGTCACTATGCTCAATGTTTGCAACACCAAACAGCACATGGGTGAACCTTTTGTTAAGTTTTTACAAAGATGGAGAGGAGTGTTCTCAAGGTACCCTAGACAAATACCAGAATCCAAAAAGATTGACATCTTCATCAATAATCTGGTTCCCAAAATGAACTACGCAACGCAAATGCAAAAACATACTTCCTTTAGTGAATTGGTTGACATCACCATGAGAATCAAGGATGTTCTTGTCAGAAAGGGAGATATTACTCTGAATAAAGACAACAAATCCAACAGCAATAATAACGATAAAGACAAGAGAAAATACTAGAACAAGAATCACAACATAGTCAATGACGGTGTCGTTGACTCCCCTGAAATCAAATCTAATGAACCTGTGTTCAACGTTACTACTAGCATACAGGGAGCCAGGCAGAGTTCAGTTACTCTTAAGAACCCTAAAGGCACTAAAAGTACACAGAAAGACAAGGCACCATGGATTCCTTGACCAAAATGAAATTTTAATCCTCTTGGAGAACCTTTGGAGGATGCATTGAAGACATTGGTTTCCAATAAGATTATTACTATCCCTAATTCAAAACCATGGGAACCTGAGGTAAAACCCCGATGGTGGAATGATGACCACTACTGTGAATTTCACAAGAATAAATGACATTTGACGAATGAGTGTATGAAATTGAAGCATGTGATACAAGATTTAATTGACAACAAAACCATCACGGTCAGTACCCACGGTTCAAATGATGATCACAAAGCTTTCAAGCAACCTCTACCATCCTATGAAAAGGGTGAATCATCACAAACTATAGAAGCAACTATCAATCACACATCTACCCATACTGACAATGTGATTCACATGCTTGAACCCTCAGGCAAGTCTATCAATGTGATCGTTATCAAAGATAAGGAACCTAATTCTGCTAACGCAGTCACTAGAGGTCAAAACAAAGTCACCCTTAAGGGAGTGGCGTCCGCTTCTAAACAAGCAATAGTACCAATAGACAAACTGTCATCATCCAAACAAGTCTCTGCCAGTTACAATTTGGTCGATCAGTTGCAACGAACTCGTGCTCATATTTCTATATTAGAGTTGTTGAAAATCTCACCCTCACATAAGGAAGTCCTTGAAAATGCGCTTACTGAGACCAATGTTCCTAAGGGCCTAGATATCAATCAGTTTCAGACTATGGTTAATCATCTAACTACCCCCCACTACCTATCTTTCTTAGAGGAAGATGACAAAGCTCTTAGTCACCCACATAATCAACCTCTACACATAGACGTTTTGATTCACAAACATCGAGTCAGGCGTGTTATGATAGATGGAGGCGCTGGATTAAATATTTGTACCCTCAAGCTAGTGAGAGAACTAGGGTTTTCTGAACACACTATTGATCCTCGGAGGAAAATTACTATAAAGGCATACGACGAAGAAGAACAAGCATCCAAAGGGCTTATAGTGCTCCCGATCAGGGTGGGTCCTGTCGAAAGGAATGTCACATGCCAGGTACTTGATCTACCTCTTGCATACAATATATTGCTAGGGAGACCCTGGACCATGATATGCAGGCAGTCCCATCTACATACCACCAATGTGTGAAATTCCCATATAATGGAGTAGAGGTGACCATTCCAGCTGATAGAACTTACTCTTGTAATACCTTAAATCAGGCTGACATCATGGTTCTACACAATAAGGAGGCATTACAGCATTATGAAGCAGCTCAAAAGGCACTTATGCAAGACCTTGAGGAAAAACATAAAATTCAGAACACATGTATGGAGGAATATCACCTAGCTCCTTTCCCTATCTCCCCCAGAAATAATGTGTCATCCTCATCTTTTCCACCTTCAAATGGAAAACAAGTGGAAATACATGAAGGGACCGGAATGGTGAAAGTGAAGGTATCACTTTCAGAGGAAAATGAAGAAAAGGTTGTTCTCGCCTAGTTATATAGAAATGAAGAGCAAACTAATGAAGTAACACATGTGGAAATCTGCCCAGATAAATATGGGAAAGGATATCAGATGGTGAGACAAATGGGCTATACAGGTAAAGGACCCTTGGGTAAAGATAAAGGCCTTATGGAGCCTCTCCATGCTAAATTTTGGGATCCCGCCGATAAAAAAGGCATAGGGTATCATGCAGATAAGGTTCATTCTCCTCCTGAGAATCATCTTAATAGCACTCACACAGATATCTATGACACAGACGCTGATAGCAGAGATGAAATCATCCCTCTCCCCTTTGAACAGTTAATGAATGTCATTGTTGACAATCCAGCGTATCAAGGGGAACCATATGTTCCCTCATTCTCCAGAACTCCCTTTAAACCAAACAGGTCCAACACATGTACTATGGAAATACCAACCCAAGGATCAATGGATAGACACCCTAATTGGGGGCAACTAATCTTCACTTCCCATGTCCTTGACCTACCACACTTTTCCAATGATGGATTACATGCTATTGAAGAAGCCTCTCCTCATGCCTCCCCAAAATCAGAAGATGATTCTACTCAACATAGTGTAGATCAAAAAAATAAATGCTATAATTACCTAAGTGTCCCATGGACTCTCTCTCATTTTTTGGAGGACAGAAATCAGGATCCTATTCAGTTTGATTACGGTCCAGACACTAATCTAACAAGACAACATCCTAAATGGGGCAAGTTGTGACTCCCGCGCATGTGCTAGATTTACCCCATGCAATTGAGACAGGCTCTGAATGGGACTCCTTCTTTGACGCTACCATGGAGATTGAGGTTGACGTGGTCCACAAGTTCGCATCATATGTTTTTCATGAAGACAGTATCAGTACCAATGAACCTCTGAGCCTCCTCTCCCTAGGGACCCTCCTGCTCTGCAACCTCCCATGCCTCTCAACATTGTTGAACTACCGTCACTACATCATCTAGCCCTAGATCACGTTGCGCATTGGGCATCTCCTCCTCTGCCACCTGTGTGGCTGGCACCTATCCTCCAATGGATCCAGGGTACATCCCTCCCCATGATCCCTCTATCATCCTAACACCCTACTTGTACTGGGACCAGTACCCCCTACTACTCTTAGTTGTGTAGGAGTCCTCAGTGGTGCTCACTGAGGTACTCTCTATGGAACAACTGATGGATCTACCACTGGTGCCTCCCCCAAGCCATCATCCTCAATCCTTGACACCCTCTCAGTCAGATCTGTAAACCTAGGGAAAGGATACCTTGACAAATGGTCTCGGTACTCTGGAGTGACTCCTACATCTGCTACCCCTGCCAGATAATCCCATGTGGGTTGGGTAAGCCCGATGAGCTTCTGGGTACACAATGCCAGAGATAACCTGCATAAAAGAAATCTCAAAATGCTCAGTTTTGATAATATAACCTACCTATGCAGAAATAAGCACAAAGAGTAGAGAAATACACAAGATGAACTCTTACTTGCTCAACCAGCCTCTGTGCTCCTTGTCCAAAAATCAAGCATAGGCAGTGTACTCTATAGATATGCTTTGAATATGACCATACTGCCGCAATACCCGAGACAGTGCAAATCTCTCTATCACCAAGGATGTCTTACCCAACAAGGGGCAAGAAACAAAGAACTCTCTGTGGACATCTCTCCACTCAGCCCAGGCCTCTACCTGCAAGTAAGGTCTCCAAACAACCAGACTCAAATCATCCAGCTGCCGCCTCCAATACTTTGTCTTACCCAAGAAGGGATGTGTGATGAAACCTAAATATCTATACACATAAGGCTGTCCACCATGTCAGGTATCCACTGTAACTGGTCTAAAAAGGGAAATATGCTCCCAAGCCCATATCTGAAAAACCACAACTCCTGTAGCCATCCCTCGCGTACCCCTATATGTGATCTCATGCATCTCATGGTACATCTCTGCTAGAAGACACTGACCCAAACCAAGCTGCGTAGGATGTGTCATCAAGCTCTCTAGTGTCCGTGCCCAACCACATAAGAACCCCGTCTGTGATCAATCAGCCATGAGGAAACCACCAATGAACCTAGCAAGAACGCACTCCAAAGGCCACTGCTCTCCATAACTCTCTACCAATGTATGCCAAGAGATGGATCGATCTATAATCAAAGGATCATGAAAGACGCGAGCTAACGCACGCGCTACAACTAAAGTTGTGGAATCATACTCCACCTGTACACCAGTAAAAGGAATCTATAGAATCTTATAGATGTCCTCGGGTGTGATGGTCATCTCCCCCATCGACAAGTGAAAAGTATTGTCCTCACTGCGGAATCTCTCCACTAACGCATTCAACATCCCATGGTTCACGTGAATATCAAGCATCTATAATAACCATGAAAGTCCACAAGCTCAGACATGTGCCCTCTGATCATCAGACAAGTCGTGAACTAACTGCATGGTAGCCAGATACATAGATCTTAACTAAATTTTAGGAAATTGTACCTACATACAGACAAGAAATAGAAGCGACGTCAGTATCAATTTCAAATCAAAGTGAAAACACTACAACATCATTAGCAAAGCTTGCAAACATATTACTAAGAAAGATGAATACGCAACTAAGACAGGAAATCAGGAGAAGAATATCTTTGTTACCATATGAAAAAAGGCAGAACTAGCCCCTAAAGCTCATACGACACAGGATTTTGGGCCATATGATGAAACGGTTTCATACGATAAACTTAGTATTATCAGATGACAAGTGGGGCAAGTTTGAATATTGTCGAGCAATAGGAGGGTGAGTCCCGTGCGACAATTCTTATGGCCCTAGACGACAAAATAAATTTTGGCTCTTTGTCATACGAGATCCTTCGAAAGGTCGTATGACAAACCGCAGGTATATGGTTAAAAATGCACAAAAACCATAAAAATTTGACAAAACAGGCAAAATTCACATGAAAAGATGAAGTTTCTCGACTACTTACAGGTGTGGGATAATCTCTGGGTCATTCGTGCCTTTGCATGCACTCAAAATGATGAGTAGAAGTCGGGACCACCATTTTCACTCAGAGAAGCTTCTCAAAAACTCTAAAGATGAATAGTGAAAATGATTTGAAATGACCCCTTCGGGCCTTATATAACAATTTTGACCTAATTTTCAAAATGCTCCTATGGATGTGAAAATTGCACCCCTGGCTAATTTGACCACTCTAACTCCATTTTCAGGACTGAAATCAAAATTTGACAATGTTTTGATCCTCAAAAATGAAAAATAACCTATTATTTTCACAAATACAGTTGATTGTTAACGCTTTCCTCACAGGATTCTGATTCAAGATTCCTTTTGATCATATTTCTTGCACACTTCCCTCCTCAGTCCACTTTGGTCACACTTGGTCACCCAGGACCTAAAAAAAAGGCTCGTATATCATATCTCCATACTTTTTTGATCTATCAGGCTTGTACCTCCCCTCCTTTTGATTTCGTTCCCGAGGGGGCAGTACCATTATATCAACAATTTGATTCAATCAAAAATTTCTATCTTTAATGGCATTAGGCTCTGACCTAAATTAGGATCTAATCAAGTGATTCTCATTACTACACATCAAATCTCAAACTCTAGGGGCATATCAGATTCATCGCACCATATCAATCTGAGAACCCCCCTCAATCTGGTAATTGGCTGCATCAAGATCCATATCAAGTCAATTATCCAAATCAAATCAATCAAATGGCAATCAGTCTCATTGCACCACACCAAGTTGGTATGTCATTTCAAAATTAAATCAAGAAATTTGTTGAGGGGATGGACATTTAGTTTCATTGCTTCACATCAAACTGAATGTTCAGACTCTTCTATCAGTCTTCGCTCAATCAAGCCTGGAGCTGATATATTCAGATATTTTCATCAGTCTTCGCTCAATCAAGTCCGGAGCTGATATCTTCAATCGATCTTCGTTCAATCAAGTCTGGAATTGGTTTTTGATATGTGGGATAGTTTCATCGCTTCATATCAAGCTATTTCCATATTCAATCAATCTTCAAATTTTCTTTGACTGAATGTGTTCCCAGACCAATCACACATTAGTCAAAGAGGGGCAAATGTAATTACCCAAAAATAGTCCAACAAACCCATAGCCCCTTTTTCTCAAATATTTGGTCTTAATAAATCCTGAATTTAAGACATTATTACTACATTCTAAATTATTGAGCATTTAATCAAACTTGCTTACATAATTTTAATCTTTACTTATTGAATCAAATCATCAATCATTAAAGCCTAAACTCAAAAAGCATAAACATTGGGATAAAATCAAAAAGTCCTAAGTCTCAAAAAGTGAACTCATTCACACATGGGTGTGCACTCAAAAATCAAATAAAACAAACAAAAGAGAGGAAAATACCAATTTTGTCTTATTCTCCTCACAAATTGGCCAATCCAAATCACTTTCTCATCTCACATGGATTGAGAGGAATTGCATCACCACCATTGATCAAATTCTTTTGCCTCTTAATCTCAACCACTCATTCCTTGGAATCTCTTATAAAAGGGATAGCTCCCTTGCTCAAAATATAGAGAAGACTTGGAGTGGATTTATAATGCTATTTTCATCCTATATTTCATAGTGCATTCATAGTTATTTGCTCTCATGTTAGTTTCTTGCATTGTTTAGCTTCATTTCTTAGCTTAATGGCATTCTAGTTTTTATCTCATAGCTTAATCTAGATGCATTGTTCTTTCCATTCCTAATCTAAATCTTGCATTCTAGTTTCATTTATTATAGTTACTATGCATTTCATTTGATAGTCTTTGCATTCTCATTTTCAAGCTTTCAAGAGCAAAGCATGCAAGTCTATGCATCTTTCTCCATATTGCATTGAATCTTCTATTTTGGAGTAGTCAAGTCACTGATTTCTCTATGTCTAATCTGATGGACAAACATGAGAATCGCACTCGCTTCAACTAGGAAGCAATAAACCGATTTCTAAGGGTTTTGTTCATGTTTTGAATCTTATGTTTTGCTAACCCCTTTTGATGTAATAGTTTATTGAAGTGTTTGGTTGCAGATTCTAGTTGCACATTTTACCACACACACATACCGTCACAATTACGACGGTATTAAGTGGATGACCGATGCCAAAACATTACACGCAACGTCCAGATGTCAGAATAGTCCGATAGGTGGATGTCGCATGTACAACATCTCCGTCGTATACCATCGTAATAACAACATTCATAATGTGTAATGATGACATACTAACCCTCATAGCCGGTGCATATTGCGACGGTCACGACCGTCGCAAGAATGACAAACATAGCTACCGTCAGTGATTTCGACACCAAAACTGCAACATCAGGCTGTGTCACTTACTTGACGGCGTACTATCATAATTGCGATGCATAGCTGTCAAAAAGAGGTCTCAAATGTACTAGTGTGTTATTCAAGATCCAAAATCATAATCCACACAAACACGAAATGGAATCCAAGATATGTGCATGAAGTCAAATGATAAACAATAATAGCATTACAAAGACCTTAGGATACTCCATTTTTAATTGATAATTTATTGAATCCTAGATGTAGTTTTTCTCTCAAATTTGTATCCTAACTTTGATATCATTATGATAGAATGAAGGCCTAATGATCGATAATGATAGTGCTAGCTCTTGATTGAGAATTTTTTATAACTCGAGTATAGTGTAGGTACTTAAAATTGCTAGGTATAAAATTAGGGGGTGAAGGTATTATTTATGTCTTACATCACATTTGATCAATGGTAGAGTTTAAATAGAAAAATCAACAGTTGAGAAAAATCTAAGAGAAGGAAAGACCTAGAATTAAGCACTGTTGCTCGAGTAGAGTTTTGAGTTCTTCATAGTATACAAACTTGTTGTAGTCCTCTGGCTCTTTTGTGCTTTCTAGCTCATTCGTTTCTACAAATTCATCTATCTTTACATTTGCACTTTCAACAATTTTGTTAGAAGCCTTGATGAGACATTTATAAGCTTTTCTCTTAGTGGAATACCCTAGAAAAATACCTTCATCACTCTTGGCGTCAAGCTTTCCATTTCTATCATCCTTTAAGACATAACATTGACTACCAAATATTTTGAAGTACTTACATTGGGTGTTTTACCATACCATAGCTCATAAGGTGTCTTCTTTGTGTCCTTCTTTAATTGTACTTTGTTAAGTGTGTAGACAGCAGTACTGATAGCTTCCCTCCAGAAGATTTGGGTGATGCCTTTCTCTATCATCAGTGTTCTAACACAATCAACTATTGATTTTTTCTTCTCTCAGCAATCTCATTTTGTTGTGGTGCTTTTGGTGCAGAAACCTGTCTTTTTTATACCATGCTCATTACAGAAATTAGTGAATTCATCTAATATAAATTCTCCTCCTCTATCTGATCTCAAATATTTCATATCCTTACCACTTTTTTTCTCTACCATAGCCTTATCCCATTTAAGCATCTTGAATGCTTCAGATTTATCTTTAAGAAACATGACTGTCATCATTCTAGAGTAATCATCAACAAAGAGAATAAAATATCTATCTCCATAATAACTCTTTGTCCTCATTGGTCCACATAAATGAGTATGGACTAATTCTAGAATGTCATCAGATGTATGGGTTTTACTTTTGAAACTAGACTTAGTCATTTTACCTTTTTGACAATTCTTGCACATGATGTTGTCTGGCTTTATCATCGTTGGTAAGCCTCTTACATTTCTCCTTCTTCTTATTTTCATCATGTTGTCAAAATTCACATAACACAATATTTTGTGCCACAACCATATGTCTTTGTTTCTAGTCATGAAGTAAGTGGTGTTAATATCATTCAAATAGAATAAGTTACCTTTAGTCTGTTCACTAGTACCAATCAGTTTTCCTAATTCATTGAAGATCTTTGCCGTCTTATTCTCAAACGCTACTCTGTGTCCTGAATTATTCAACTGAGAAACACTCAACAGATTATAATTCAATCCTTTTACCCAATAAGCATTTTCACATTTAATCAGGTTATTCAGCATTATTGTTCCTTTACCTTCAACTGGACAAGGTGTAT
>MU223862.1:601646-625492 GCA_018584345.1 Thuja plicata | reverse complement strand
AAGCATTTTCACATTTAATCAGGTTATTCAGCATTATTGTTCCTTTACCTTCAACTGGACAAGGTGTATCATTACCCATTCTTACTGTACCACCATTATAATACTCAAAAGTGTTAAACTTTTCTTTCTCACCGGTCATGTGGTGAGTGCAGCCACCATCTATAATCTAGATGTCATTCTTGCTAATGTTAGATATGAGTGCAGTTTCTACATACCTTTCATCTTCATCTGAATCATCCTTCACAGCTACAAATACCATCTCGATGCCTTCATTAGGTTCAGTGTCAGTATCTTCATCAGGCTCGGTGTCAGTATATTCATCTTTGCAAGCAGCTAGATAGCTAGCCTTCTTTCCTTTGTCCTTGTAGTCTCTGGTATCTCTTCTTTCTGATTATTGATAACCTCTGTAATATTTGTTATCACCTTTGTCATATTTCTTCTCAAAATATCTGTCATTACTTTTGTCATCTTTTCTTCTATTAGGACATCTTGTAGCAAAGTGTCGAATCTCTTTACAATTAAAACATACAAGTGGTAACTTGCCTTTGTATTTACCTTTGCCTCTCTACATTCTTCTTGCCATAAGTGCTTCTATTTCATCTAGATCTTCTTCTTCACTTTCACTTTCACTATCTCTTCTAGATGTGTGTCTATGACTTGATTTGCTTATTCTCATAGAAGACTTAAATGCAAACTCTAAGTTTGGTAAGATACTATTGTCAAAGTTATTCATCTCAAATGAAATCAGTCTACCAATTAAACTATCAAGAGTAACTGTATTGTTTGCTACTGCTCTCATTTCTTGAAAGGCAGAAACTCTAATAGCATATACAGGCAGTAAGGTTCTTAAGATTTTACTTACCACTGTCTCCTCTTCAAGAGTACCTCCAAATCCTCGTATAGCATTGACTACTTATTTTATTCTTATGTTGTACTGTGTGATGTTTTCTCCTTCTTTCATTCTAAGATCATCAAATTTTCCTCCAAGGCTTTCTGCCTTGGCTCTCAGAACATTTGTATCACCTCCATGTACAAGCTTTAGTTTGTCCCACATTTTCTTTGCAATTTTGCAATCCTTGACATCTTCAAATTCAGCATCAGAGAGTGAGGAAGAAAGCTCTATAACCATGCAGTTGTGTTCATGCTTCTCTCTCAATTGATCTACTGTCAATACTCTTGTAGGTAACACATATTCGATATCTAGGAATTGAGTAACATCATTACAAATACCTGATAAGTGGAGTCTTATCCTGCTTTGCCATGAAGCAAAGTTGTCTTTGTTCAACTTGGGCACATCTCGTCTTTTCATCTTGTGATCTTGACTTAGGTCTTGAAACCTTCCTTTCTAATCACACAAGCTCTGATACCAATTGTTAGTAATAACTAAGAGGGGGAGGTGAATCAGTGGCCTCAAAAATTTATCCTTCAAACATTAACTACCAATCAAATAAACCTCAGATTATTAAGTCCCTATAAGATGCATGCCATGAAATACTTGTAATGAATAACTGTCTATCGATTTTCCTTGTCTGTCCTTATTCTCCTTGATTACCGATAAGCAGTATAACTATTTACCGAAACTCAGTAAATAAGTAGAGTATACCGATCAACCCAGTGTTAACTATGTCAGATACAAAACAATAAAGAAATGAATCATACACACATAACACATGAATTTTTAATGTGGAAACCCTATTAAGGGAAAAACCACTGGGACCGGTACCCAAAATTTTCACTCTTCTGAAGTGAGCCCTGTTAGGAGCCAACCCTGTTAAAGGTTACAAACACACTGTTAAGTGCGACCTTGTTAGAGGATTTTATACATAGAGGTTGTCACTTAGTATCAAGCATCTATTGCTACCATCCTTGAATCAGCCTCCTTCTTAGACTGTCAATAGGTATCGGGCAAATCCAATGCTACTTTCATGAATCAACCTTTTTGGCACTCCTTGTGATGTACCTCAATATATAGAAGACTGTTAAGTCCTGCTCTGTTAAGAGACTTGATGCATCAATGGTTAAACTGAAACACTATGACCTGTTTCTAATGCAACTTTGAATTGCAGATTTTTAAATCTATTTAAGTACATTACCTCTGATCTGATCAATGTATCAATTCAATTATTTTTGCTCCACACTTTCTTCTCTATGATGTTGTGCTTCACTGTTTGTCGGTGTCTGTAGAATTCTTTAGCTCTCCTTCAGCTTGATTGATCAGGACTGTATGAATTTCTTCTTCATCAGTTTCTCTTCAACATCCTCTTTTCATTCACTCCCCTTAATCCCTTTTCCATGAATGTGATGTTACGAAAATGAATTAAGCTTGTCTCTTATATAGACATGATATTCATTGTTTCTTGATTCTTGATTCTTGGCATGAAAAACAATCCAACCAATTTGATTTAAAGCATAAATCCTGATTTATCTCATAGTTATCTTCTTTCCAACTGTACAAATCTTCTTTAAATGAATTACTTAACTCTGGTCGAATAAAACAAAGAAAACAACTAGTTAAGTCTATCTTTAGCTCTTGCCAGCTAGATATTTTTTCATTTTCTGAACTCTCTATTTCATCAGTCAATTCTTCAGTTAGTTGTCAGTGACAAATGACTGTTCCGTCGACATGACTCCAGTTAGCTTCGGGATCTCCGTCCGTCGGGCATCATTAGATTTTTACTCATCGGGCAACTCTGTTTTCAGCTTGTCAGGCATCCTGTGGTTTTGCTTCATCGGGCAACACTATCTTCTACTTGTCGGGTATCACTGTGACTTTTCTTCTTTGCCTTTACCGATGTTGTGCACTCCATCGGTGTTGTCTGTCACTTAGTGAATACTTGACTTTTATGCATTGTTGAAAGCATAATCTTTGTTCTATTGATTCTCTGAATTCTTTGGTATTATGTACATGACCGTATAGATGATATCAAGTTGACATCAATGACAATACAAACCATTAACTGATTTAATGCTTTGCATTATCTTCAACTTGAAATTATCAAACATTCAATCAGATACATGTCATCATACATTGGAGGTATTCCTATTACTTTCACATTGGAACCTTTGACAAAGAATATAGAATTGACTATGATAACAAATAAATGTGAGATAAGGGATATTGGATTCATTAGCATTGATCAAACAATAAATGATGCAATAGATGATATAGAAGGGTGAAGGATAAGGAAGAAGAGAAAGTTCAAGGTACAGTTCTGGATACTCATGGTCATGATGATACACAGATGAAAATTTATAATATTTCTGAGAAGATTGAGGCAAGAGACACTTTAAAAATATAGATAGTGCAAGGTCCAATTGAGTTGGACAACCTAAATAAAGATAAATTGATGGGACTTACTACTGTTTATCAAGTTAAGGCAAGAGAGAGAATCCTAAAGTCAAATGAAAGAGGTGCTAAAATTTTATCTAGGGAAATAGATGTTTTAAGAAAAATCATGGCAGCTCATGCATTTAATTTGAATATGTCTACATCTATTCATCTTGAAGGACTATTAGATGTTGTTGACAGTAATTTTGAGACTTTAGAGAATTCCACATAGAGCAATATTCAAAGTGAGTTTATTTCTCATAGATTCAATCATTTGAATATAATAATTGCTAATGATAAGAAATCTTTGGGAGTTTCTATTCAACAATTGAAAGATGCATTGACTGAAGGAGGCAAAGTGTATAAGTCGTTTGTCAATTTTCCTATGCATGTTATTGATATTGACACAATTCTAAAGGATAGTGAAGCCAAGATAGCAGAGATATCAAAAAAATTTGATCCTTTGAAGGAAATGGCATCAAATCATTTTAGTCAAGTGAGAACACTCATTGATAAGATTGGTTCACTTGTTACATAGAGGAGAGAGATGAAGGGCGGGATTAGAGACCTAATGAATCAGATTGTTCCAAAATTAGATATTTTGTCTAGAAGTTTGAAGGAAACTACTACAACCTTTGAGTATTCTGAAGCACCATATTTGGTTGAGGCAAAATGGTTGGCATATGCAGTTTGTGGACAATTTTAGATTTCCAGAAAGAATAAAGAATAATTGGGACACCGATTTTGCAGGTCTAAGGATCAATTTTTCTGATATATTCAAACTTTTGTAACTATAATTTGCAAACCTATGTACATAAGCAGATGGTATAGGATTTTGGTAGATTTTTTGAGGTAGTTCCCATCCTTTTCCATTGATGTCAAAGGGGGAGAAATAAGGAAAAATGAATGACATATTCAACTTAGGGGGAGCTAAATCTTTGATAAGGAGAGATACATTTTGGATTTTGGCCTTTTTCTTGGATATTTAGTCATTGTTCGCTAAGTGTTGCCATCAATACCAAAGAGAGAGATTGTTGGCAAGAGACACTGATAGGAAGTTGTTGTATGTTGTCATTGATGGAAACTACACACTACTCTGAATATTTCTTGTCATATTTTGATGATACCAAAAGTTTATTTGGAGATTTGGCTCAGTATGACAGAGCAGACCCAGTGTACAAGTTTCAGTATATGGATCACTATAGACACAGTTGATCAAGTTTTGATGTGCGAAGATAGGAGATGATTCTAATATTCATTATATATATATATATATATATATATATATATACATCTAAGATCACATAATTTGATATGACCATCTGATGAAGTTATGATCTTCTGAGTATCGGATTAGCAGATTTCGGTAAGAGACTGAGATAGTTGGTTGTTGGATCGATCAACGATCCTACCGGATCGATGATACGATTATGTTGATGATTGAAGATGTTAGAGATGATACGAGTGATGACTTCTATGTTTGAATTCAAGGTTAGGTACATGTTTTTATGGGAGATTTGGCCGACGCTTCACACGTTATCTATTTGGTTCCTGGGGCTCACAATGAGCTTGTAAAGTCTTGATGATTGTTATATAAGATCAAGCTTTTATATTGATGAAGAAATGTGATGGTTGGATATGATTTTTATATGTTATATGTGATTGATGGATAATTTATTAGAGGATCGACAATCAACTAAGTAGTTTTACTTTGTGCTTCATTGGAACTGTATTAGCATTGTGATGTTGTTTCTCAATTCACCTTTTATGGATGAATCTTTTTGTATGGTAGTGAGCCTCTGAAGGTTGTATACCTATTTTGTAATTGAGGAGTGAGCTCTATGTTGTAAGCCAGAATGCATGTACATTCCCCTATTGTACTTTCACCCCTAACAGGGTAACTTATTTATGTAGAAGTAATACTTGTGGGTTCCATCCCCACCGTGGGTTTCCCCTTAACCAGGTTTCCACACATAAAATATGTGTTATGATATTGTGGATGCTTTTCTTACTTTTCAATTGCTTATTATTTATTGCTTTCAGTTTATAGTTGTGCATTCAAGGTAAGAAATTATTAAAATTTGTAATACTGATTCACCCCCCTCTTAGTATTACTCAATCCTAACACATACAAGGATAAATAGCCAATGATTTATTTACAACTATTCAATCACTTAGCCTTTGCATGTTAATCTTTTGGTTTTCCATTAAGCTCGTGAACTATCCTTTACAACCTCTTAACTCTTAGCAATTTGTTTCATTTTAATTTTCCATTCAAAATAGTTATGGGGTGTTTGAATTCGAATTTAAATTACTCTCTATGATGAAGCGAGACAAATGAAATGCATATCAAGAGGAATACAAAAACAAACATTAAAAGATCCCAGTGCTCATTCACTCAATCAATGATCAACCATAACACAGTATCACCTAGGCACTTTATATCTACATCAATTATAATTGTCATAAGAAAATATCAAGAAGTAGATTTGATCTCAATGCTTCACAAATATATAAAGAGGCTAAAAATGAAAATATAGAATAGAAACAAAATCAAAATGAACCAATAGTAACACTACATAAAGATCAAACAATTATACACTTTAAAAAATAACTTAAAGGGGCAATAATATGAAAGCAAATGTGGGCCTCGGCGGTCCTAAATATGAGAACTGTACAATAACCCCTGTGAGAATCTACAAATTCTAGAAAAAATCTCGCATCAAAATTAGAAAATACTTGCACCACTATGACATATGTAGATTTGGGGTGAGGGACTACTATTACCATAGTGATGCAATTATGGCATCAACCTCCCTTAGATAGATATGCACATAAATGAAATATTCTCCTCAACCTCAAATTGCTATTTATTTATTTTTGAAAAATCTACCTTTCATTGCCCATATATTTGACCCAACTAGTTCTAAAACGTTTTCAATAGAACATGTTGCCTACTTTTATTTTGTCAAATTACATGCTACAAGGTCATTCAGTCACATTGCAAATATAAAGGTTGTGTTTCATTTATTAAAGTTCAGTCATTTTGTGAAATCATCATCTTCCCAAATTTCATTCAATAATATCTAGTTTTTTTTTGTGAAATCACCATCTTCCCAATTTCATTTAATGAGACTACTATTCCTCTTAAAACAAGAAACTAAATAAAAATGATTATTAAAAATCTTAATTTTTTTAGAAAAATATATTATTACAAATGTTCATAAGAATCCTCTTAGTACTTTGATTAGGAAGTTGCACCTACCACTTCACAAGCATCACCATTTGTTAATTCAAAAGCATTTGATTCTAGCATCTTTGAAAGATTTTGGCATATGAATTAGAAGAAATTTAAGAAATATATAATGTAGAAGGTAGAATATGTACACTTCATATTTAAAACACGGTTAGATAAGATGGATACTCCATTCTAATCTATAGTCCCAAAAACAGATCACTGACTGTATATCTATTATCTATTAATAGAAGCCTATTTGACAACCCTTATGGAAGCACATGAACACTTTCGAAACACGACCAATAAATGTACATTTCATTTTGGCAGGCTGGAGTACGATGAAGCTCTGTACTTGTTCGATTGGCATGCAATTTTGAAACCCGAGCCAGATAAAAAGTTTAAACAACAGTCCAAAGAATTGTAGAGGCCATTTTTCGATCTACCCCAAGGGATTGAAATCGCAAGAGATATTTTGCAAGACAAATGAATCTGCAAAATCCTGTAAACAAATGGTGAGGAGTACTAATTTGCAGAGACAAATAGGGCATATGTCACATTCGAAGCAAAAGAGAAATTTGTTGTCATTGCATGATTTTGTTCAACATTCAGACATCACGTGAAACCCTCGGCTTGGAAATAGGAGAAATTTGTTTCTTTTGCACCTTGAAATCCTAGTGATAAAGAAGGTGTGGGTTAAACATGGTTTTGCACTAGAGGGAACAAAAAAACCCAGGTAGATTTGTTCAATCAACTCATAGAGGGTTTCATGGAATGCAATGATTGCAGGATATGCAGACAATGGATTTATTGAAAAGCCTTTAGAAAATTTCAAGCAAATGTCATTGGCAATTTGAGAACCCAAACTCCGTAGCATTTGCAAGCAGCCCATGAGCCATGATATGGTATGGGTATCAAATGAAGCATGGAAGTTGTATGAGTATTTAGATGTTGAAACTACAAGTGCCATTATAGACATATTTGCAAATTTGAAAGCACGGAGAATCTGTGTGAACCATTTGACAAGTGCATCAAAGAAATTGAGGCAGAGAAAATGTATAAGAATGGTTTGACAAAATGATTTGAAGAATGCTGACTTCTAGAACATGCCGATAAACTGTTTGACAAAATACTTTGAAAGGATGAACGCTTACGGGGATCGCATGCAATTTTTTGACAAAACGTTTCTTAGTATTATTAATTTAATAGCAACAGTGGTTTCAAAAATTTAAAGTAAATCACATGAAAGTCTTGACATGTATTCAAAAGGGGAAATTATAAGGTGCCTCCTTGAAAAGCCTGTATAATATGGATTAATTAACAGTAAAAAGAAAGCTAAGTCAGGGAAGAATTGGAGCTTTTTATGAAAGGGGGTTTCTTAAAAAAAATAGAGTTGGAGCTGTTTTAGAATTTTTAGAAATATTTTAAAGCTGATGGTCCCATGAATTTTGTAGTTGAGTTCTTAAAAATTTAAGCTCCGAAATTTAATGAAAGCTTGTGGTTTCATGAAAGCATATTTTTTTCTTCTATATCGCTGCACCATAAAAATATGTCAAAATTTTATTTTTCCTTCAAAATTATTTGTAAAGAAAATCTAAATTTACATGTTTGACAAGTGGCACATAACATTCTTAAGGTGGTGGGGCAATTTCTAGCCTCACCTCATCTTCGCCTGTTTAAATATGCAAACCTAAAAAGTAGGATTTATTTTTTAGGAAAAGATTCTAAATAATATTGTACCAATTTTTTTTTCTCCATAGAACCTCTTTTTCAGTGATGAAAGATTTCCACAATCCATGATATCAAGATGTGCATGCTTCTTGTGTAATTTTTTTTTTTGCATCAAGATGAGAACTTAAGCCCTCATAAGACCCCCACCCTTAACAAGGACCTGAAGGTTTAAATAAGAAACATAGAAGGGTGTGTTAGCTGTTATATTTTATTGGTTAACTCTACTAGTTGTATATATATAGGGGATACTGTGTAAGATTATTTCATCATGTTTGCTTTTTTAAACTTATTTTCAGAGTTATGTATGGAAGAAATTTTACAGGCTGATGAGCAAGATATTGTACAAATAGGAAACTCTCTGTGAGGTGAACAAAGTTACGACCTTACGCTAGAAGGGAATTTGAGACTAGTCATGCTCAAGCTCATCTATATTCTATTCTAAATTGTTTACGTTAGTCTGTTATATATGAGAGATGCACATTTTTTATTCATTTATGTTGTATCTGGTGCTGCAGAAACGAAGGAAAAACCTTGCATACGAACAAAACTTGAAATTACACTTCCCATAAAGTCGACGCTTCACAAAAATGACAGCCATGACTCTCAACTCCATGGCCAATGTTCTCAAGTCCTTGAAAGTTGTTATCAATGCTCTCTAGTCCTCCCTAGAAATAGTGACCGATTAGCAGTGATGCCCCTAATATTGAAAACTAACAAAAATTGAAATTGGATATTGCATCTCTTCGACACGAAGAAATGAATTGTGACAAATTAAAAAAAAGAGCAGTTCATTGGAGAAGATGATGTTAGAAGAATTGCAAAATCACTTGAAAGGAAAATGTCAAAGTGCATGGAAAGTCTCTAATAAACAAATCAACGTATACATATTGAAGTAGTTTTTTTGGATAAAAATTCTAATAGTAGTTCTTATTTTTATTTATAGTTATGTTTGTATTAATAAATGCTCTAGTGGTATGGAAGAGCATTTTTTTTTTTTAATCCTTAACATCCATGAGGGGAAGTTTGATTTGTTATTATGGAGTTTTTTCTGTGTAGAAAAAATACCTTCTCGATCAGCTAGAATATTTATTAATATGGAAACAATAACAAACTGAAACAGCAAACTCATCTTTCATTATCTGATGACAACTGTTTAAGTTGGACTGCATATTTCAGCACCTCTTCTGAATGCTGCAACATTAAAGCGATCAACAATATAGAAAAGACTAATAGATTATGTAGAAGTTGTTCTTTGAAAACAGTTTTTAAATTATAAATACCTCTTCAAACTGCTCTCCAACTTCTTTAAGCTGCTCTCCGACTGTAGGTATAGTCATCTAGCTATCATCTAAGTTTCCAATATCATTTGCATGTGAAGTATCTCATCACCCTATAAATGTATAATGTTAAGCTTCCAGATTTCAGACCCCCTTTCTAAACAAATGGATACCAATTCTCACATGTCTATCTCGTACTCCAATAAGATATAGTTTCTCTAATCCACTAGAACCTCAGACTATTGAACATCTATCTATCCTCTACAGCATCCCTCCCTGTCTTCAAAGTATTGGTCTCTTCAAAATAGAACAAACGTCTCATCTTCAATTGAATCATCTTCACTATCAATATCCAATAGTTATTCTGCAAGCCTCATCTCGCACAATAGTTGAATTTACACTCTCAATAAGAAGGCTCCCTCAAACAGCGGTCCCCCTTCCTTTTGATTGCATGTTGTTTTGGTTGCATATGCTTCACAATGGCACCATTTCTACATCGAGCAGAGCATTATGTAGCTGATTTCTCAACAGCTGGCAACAAGAGACATAGTAAAGTTCTACATGCTAACCCAAGGACGAAAGATTTTCCTATCACCTTGCTCTAATTCAAATTTAAAAATTGAAACAGCAAACTCATCTTTCATTAACCGATGACACCTGTTTAAGTTGGAGTATATATTTCAACACGCTACCCTAAATAAATAGAAATAAAAATTACTATTGGGCTCTACTCTCAAAATTGTTACCAGGAAAATTGAAACTAATAGATACATGAGACTTTCCATTTGCTTAACCTTTTTAATAACATTTTGTAATTCTTCTATTACCATCTTCTTCAATGAATTGCTCCCTTTTAACCTTTGTTGCAATTTATTTATTCGTTCCACGAGAGTTGTAATCTCCATTTTGTGTTAAGTTTTCAAAATTAGGGGCAACATGGATGATTGGCAACTATTTTTAGGAAATGTGGGTCACAATTTCCAGAGAGGACTTAGGGCATTAGCAGTGGAGTTAAGAACCATGGCTATATCACAAATTGACTTTTTGAGTTGAATTACTACAGCAGGGAGTCGAAATTATTTTTTAAGTCCTTATCTGGAAGAACTCATAGCAGAACTAAATTTCCTGAGGCATGACTGTCTACATTTAAAGGGAACTCATAGTTGGACAGATTAACATTGGAATCCTCTTGTTCAAAAGCTTGGAAAAGGACCAGGGTACATTGTGAGTACTTTATACATCTACCTTAGCCTGGAATCATTTTCCCTTCTTACATAACTTCTTTTACACTATTTTCCATTTCTGGATCTTATCATTCGTGCACTTCTAAACAAATTTGCTTTGGACCTTAATTTTGGCAATGCTAACAGGGTCAACCGTGGGTTTGCTCCATATGGTAGGTAGTGCTATCATTTGGTCTTAAATACCTTTATCCTTTGGAGAGATGTCAGAGTGCATATCCTATTGGAACTATTGATATCCTAAAGACCAATCCCATGTGTTCAGTCGCATCTACAACTTATGGTTTTTATATTTTAGAATCTGTGCATATTATTGTAATATTAAGGTTTGTCATCGATCCAAGATGTAAGTGCAAAGTAAGTTTCCAATTCATTCAAGAACAAATTAATGATAATATTTGAAGGAAAGACGACGAATCCTTACCCAAAATAGAACTAATGAAGAACATATCACCTTCACAGTTGAACTTGACTGCCAATATAATTTTTTGACAGTACTACTCTCACCATAATCTAAAACACATTAAAAGCTGGAAAATGGTCTACAAATCATTGGAGTATCATGAAGATATATTCTCTTCACAGTAATTTGGAGATTGGATTTCTTTGACATTTGGTTTGAATCTGTTTCCAGTTGTACGCTTGGAATTTTCACACAAACTTAAGAATTCTAGTAGAGTCTAGTTATCATAGCTTAGAAGACAAAAATAATCGAGCAATTGCGTTAGATGAAGAATAACAGTTTTATAAGGTACAAATTAATGATTTCCTCTTTTATTCAATAGATCCTTCCTTGATGGTGACACAAAGGAAGTTTGTTTATCTCTTCCCATAGTGGTGCAGCTGGCAAAAGCATGAGAGGAGAGTCATGTAGACTCATGAAGGACAAATTACCTTGAAAGATCAAGAGTGAATGTAATTGGATCTATGATCCATTTTGTACTTGATTCATCTTAATGTAATGAGCCTAAACTATAAAAGCAATGTAATAAGAGCAAATAGCATCATAAGGCTATAATGCACCTAGAGGGGAGTCATTAAGGGTCATCTTGTTGATCCTAGTCTAGTAAGGGAATCTAAAGCCCTATAGGGTCTATAATAAATGTAATGTGGCCACTAGAGCCAATAAAATATTGTAAAAGCACTAAGAGTGCCAAAAGTCATAGTTTGCCCATGTTGGCAATTTAGGCCTAGTAAGGCTTGTAAGGGGATATAAGAGTTTTTAGGAGTTTGATAGGGTTATGAACCTTTAGAAAGGTTAATACAATGTTGTGGAAGACTAAATGGTTGTAAGTTGTCGAAGTTGACACTTTAGTGTCAACGAGACAACAAATCTCAACAAACTTTAAAATGTAACTAATCTATAACAGTCATGTAACTGACTGTTACGGTTATGCAGGGGGTTATTAGCCTTGTCTGGCTATTTAGAAGGGATTTTTATTGAGTATCAGAGGTATGTGGAGTTGGTGTAAGTCGACCAAGTCAATGTAACAAAAGTTTCATTCAATAAAACAAAGTTGTTCTCTGTTATTTTATTCTCTGGTTCACGGATACAGTCAGTTTAAGGAGTTTGAAGTTTTCTATCATGTTGTAACTCTCCCACCCCCTGTGGTCACTGTGATTGGTGGGAGATTCCAACTATGTAATATATGTTTGTACTATATGTTTCTTATGCAGGGATTGGAGGATGTGTTGGAGGAACCAGATTGGCAATAGTTGCTGACTGAGAATGAGCCCGGATTTGACACCAGTCAGTTATAAGGGAGATTTATTCGAGGATGAAGGGGTTTTGTGATGGATTCTACATGTGGGGGTCCATAGTGAAGCGTGTATGCAGTTGGTTTGGTCTGGAGTGGATTGGAGAGGTCCTTTTGATCAGACCCTAGGTGTGTGATCCTAGAAGTGAGGGTTTAGTGGCTAAGGCCATAGGTGAATGGTAGAGTCTTGTGAACTTGAAAATTTGTTGTTTGGGAACCTGTAGGAGGACTGTTTCAGCCTTTGGATTCATGAGAGTAAGTGGAGTTAGGGGTTGCTTTGTAAATGAGGAGAATTAGGCCTAGTTTGGAGGTTACAAGAGTATTGGATCTTGGGTATGGTCCAAAGGAGTCTATACTAAATATTGGGGAGGATTTAAAGATCCCAAAAGGGTATCTAAATCATGTTTTAGTTTCCTTATTTGTTTGGGAAATGTTGGAGAAAAGGACAAAATAGTGACTGGTGTGGGCTACTAGCTTTAAGGGCTAAATGTGAGAGTTGGGTAAGAAATTGGTTATCCAGACTTAATGGGTTGATGGAACATGGTAGATAGGCCATAAGGAGATGATTTATGGAGTTGAAATGAAGGTTGAAGTCTTGAGTGAAGATATGGTGTTTGGGAAGCACTAGGGGCACTTGGGTTAGCCTAGAAGGTGAGTCCTTGAGGGGGCTTTGGAAGTGAGAAGTTGTTACAAATAGGAGATGGATTGTTGTCAGACATGATCAATGAGGTCACTAACCACCACCTCTACATCACATAGGCTAAGTAAGAGACACTTTAAAAGGAATTATGAATAAAATATTAAAGGAAAGGGAATTAAGAAATGTATTATTGGTGACAAAAGGGTAGAGAGTAGGACGATCGAGATCGATAGTAGACTAGATAACAGTGGCATTTGAAAACCAAAAAGTATATACAATCCTAAAAGAAGCAAAAGGATACAAGCTAACTAATTGTAAGTAAATTGTAAGGGGGTTAGTGTTAAACATGGTAGAATAGATAATTCATGTGTCTTGATCATTAGTCATTACATATAACCATGAGTAAGACCCCCCTATAGAAAGGAATCATGTTTAACGGAAACCAGACAAGGGATGAACCATTTTCCTAATATATATTAGTCATTATGAAAGAGCTTTGAAATGGAATCCATGTGGGGAGTATGTGAAAGTTAAGTTCAACAAGGTAGACATAGTTGTGTGTATTATTTAATTAGGAGTTAAAGCCACAATCGTGATTCAATCTAGGACAAGATAATGGATACAAGTCATTTAAGTTTGAACTAGCCAAAAAAAAAAAAAATTAGAGGAATTGGCTAAGTTCTACTTACATTGGATTGAGTACCAAAATGGCACATCTAAAGATAAAAGCCAAAATGAATGTAAACTAAATAGACAAAGGAATACAGCTTATTTATTTAAATTAAATGTATATAAAGTTTTTTAAAAATTAGTGAAAATAATGTGTTAATTTATAAATTATTAATTAAAATTTCTTAATTTACAAATTATTAAGTACTCTTCTTGTTAGATGAATTCTAAAAAAGATTATGATGACCTAAATAAAATTATTCACTACTTTTTATAGTTTACGTCGAGTGATAATGTTGGTTTCAAGTACACTTCCTATTTATATTGTATACAACCTAAAGTTAAAGGTGGCTTGGGCATATTAGATCTCAAAATTCAAGGGGTTTGCTTGGTAGTGAAATGGATAATTAGATTTGTTAATGACAAGGAGTGTTGGACAAACTTGGTTTGTCCTTATATAATTTGAGCCAAAATCAAAAGGAAATAACAAATTGTCATGTGGTTAGATAAATTTAGTTGGTTCCTTTCTTTCATATTAATTCGTCATATCCCTTATAGTTTATACATGAAAGGCTTAGCAACTAGTGTGCAAATGGTTAAATTGAAAAAATATTCATTATAACACGTGTCCAGTTTTGTGTCCTATTGATGGTTTTTTTATGACCACACGACCACAAAATAAAGTGCCAAAGGACACTCTATACTCTCTTGAGCAAAGACCTCTCGCATGCTAAGATTGCAAAGATCATAAAGGCGACTCCAAGGTTCCTACTATGAACATGTGACTTTATTTTGGATATGAAGTCGTTTGGCTTGATGTGTGTTGGTAATCCAAGCCTCAAGGGGGACTTGTGTGATTCGTTCTCAAGAAGATTTAGATAATTTTGAAATTTGAGATATGTGTGAATGATTTGGCACTGAAAATAACTTTGAAATGTTCTAACAAAATATGCTAAAAGTAAAGAGAATAAGGGTTGAGATATTCCATGCTAATCCTAAGAACTTGAAAGATAATGATTGCTCAAGTGAAATTGATCACACTTTGTTTCACCAACTTAGCCAATTATGCATAGGAGATGCAATCTTCAAAAGTTGTGCAAAGAATTTTCACACCGTCAATGAACACTGTCAAGAAGAATAATGCACATTTGATGATTGAAGTTAAGCATCCACATAAAAGGCTCAAACTAACTTTACACTACACATAAAAGTTGTCTATTTGAAAAAATTATGAGCAAATGATTTCACCATTAAAAAAGATTATCAATCTTGTTCATCGAATAACTTGAAATCAAATAGATAATCTACTTGAGGAACAAGAAACAGTGTAAACTCCCAAAAAAATTAAGTAATCACCAAAACTTCAACGAGTTACTTTTTATTTTGGTAGTTTCTAGCAACAATTTCACAAAGTTCTCTCTTAGAAATGAAAGGGGTGTCCCCCTTTTATTGGCCTGAAAATGACAATGAATGACCAAGATTGAATCAAAGGTTGAGATTATGACGTGATAGCCCTAATTAGGGTTTGACTAATAGCTTATGTGGCATAGAAAGGGGAGACCAAGTGGACCAATGATAAAAACAATACGTCTACTAGCAAGAATGTGGGGTTAAGTAGACTAATGAGGAAACAACATGTCCACTAGGAATTTAATAACTCATCTCTTAAAATATCCTATTATGTATTCCTCTCTCTAAATGCAGTGAATCTAGATATGACTATTTCAAGCTCGTCCACAAAGACACTTGGTGTAGTCTCGTGTTTATAGTCCATAATGGCCATGTCCTTTTCACACCTGTTGAAACTCTTTTCACATGCGTTGCTTCCTGAATTTTGGGCATAATGTTTGAGAATATGGAAATATTCTCTAGATAATCTTCTGAGAAAGAATTCATACAAAATAATTCCTCTATCTTGTTCTTTAAACTATCTATTTTCATCTCTTAATTGGTCAACCTCTTTGTGAACAATGCTTTAACTGTATTAAGGATTCCCTCTTGGATGTCCTTGAACACTTTCCTCGATTGAGCTAATTCTTTATTTAATTTATCAAATAATTCCTTCCTCGTGATCACTACACCATATCCTCTAGGAAAGTCATATGTCTTATTTTCTCTTATCACTCCACCATCCATCAATGCTTGCTTGGTAATTTCAATCAATGTCTCCAAGTGTGGAATGATCTCCTCTATGTATATCCTCTCACACCTGATCTACATATTGTATTCTGCCAAGGATAGCTAGAGTTCTTTGATACATCTAGGCTAAATCCTCAATGAACTTACATGTAGCATCATAAAACATTCTTCACCCAATTTTTGGTTCCTTGGGTGTTTTTACTCATTTCTTCAAGGTCATCAACTAATTCCTTCAGAAGAACTATAGGAGGAACAAATGTCTGATCTTCTTGCCTAGCTAGATGCATTAGGCACTATAGATATTCACACAAAGCTTTGTTCTCGCTATTTAATCTTTGGTATTTTTCTTTCATCTTCTTCATCTATTTTTCAATGCATGGGTGAAATCACCAAAATCTTCCATCACTTGTGCCTTGGTCGCATGTCTCAGGTTGGTTGTTGTTACATCATATTATTTTGGAGTAATTTCATCCTTGTCTTGTCATTCTTTAGTACTACTACATGTAAAACTCTAGATCATAACACATCCCTAGTCATTTTGAAGATTTTATTTGATAATCCTAAAGGATAATATTTTGTCATTAGTATACAAAGAAAACCGTTTTGAACCGTGGGTAACATGATCACCAAGTGATAGCAAATAGAGGTCACCGAAATAGACAAGTGCATAGATCACTGAAAGTGTATTAGCACAATGATCACCGACAGATAGTTTACAGTGTAAACCGAGAGCGCAGTTTACAGTGTAAACCGACAGACAAATTCAAAAAGTAAACCGACAACATAGTTCAAAAAGGAACCCCGAGTAAAGACTACAGAGCAACCCAAGCACCAGTCTACCGAGAAACAATTTTATTTTCGAGAAATGTGGATCTGAGTTACACGTCAAATAAAACACTTGAGTTTTATATTTAGCTTTATGCTTATATTTAAAACCATTTCTTAAGGGACAAGTAAAGCATATGTAATTGTTTTAATCAGTCTAACTGATTGTAAACATGCAAACTAGGAGATCAAGGTCAAGTTGTAAATCTTTGATAATAGAGTTTTTATTGTAAAGCGTGAAACCTAAATAGGTCAATACATTGTATAAATAGATGTAGTAATCAATCAGACAATAAGGATTGTAGCCGTAGAAGACATCTATAGATCAAACAGAGAGTTGTATGCAGAAGGATACAAACGACATAATTTAGTTATAAAGAACAAGATTCAAGGCTACCGAGCAGAACATAGGTATTAATCAATCACTATATGTGATACATATACATTGTGTACTTAAAGGATATGTATTCAGTAATTCAAGATTACATATCATCAGGTCAACAAGTATTTTTTACTACTCTCTAAAAATTGTAGTAAATAGAAAAAATCCTTTAAGAAGGTGGACTTAACAATCTTTATGTAAATCTCTTAACCAAGTGCACACTTAACAGTGTTTCTAAATCTCTTAACCGAGTAGACCTAACCAGTCTAAAATGTTACTCCTAACAGGGTAAGATCATCAAAAGCTATCACACTTGTAGCCTTAACCAGCACCTTCCATTCTGAAGATAGTGAAGCTTTGTGGGTTTCATCCCCACCAATTTTTATACCTTCTAATAGGGGTTTTCTACATTACCAATTCTTGTGTCATGTGTACTTACATTTCATAAATGTTTCTATGAATTTTTACATGCAATTAAGTTTATGTTTTGATATTACATGCATAAGATAGAAAAAGCATCAATGGTCGGTAATGCAAGAAAAGAGTATAAAGGGTTAATTGATAAAAAGTTTTAAGGTTACTGATTCACCCCTCCCCTTTCAGTACACACCATTCCACTATTCCAACAATTGGTATCAGAGCTAGATCTCTTATTTGGAAAATTTTAAATCACTTGAGAGAAAAGATCATATAATGGAAAGGTATAAGCTTGACAATAATATTGAGAATCAGAAGCTGCAAATACAGATCTTCTATGAGAAATACAAAGAAGAAAGAATCAAGATGAGAGAGCTACTGGATGAAAGAAAATTTATGGCATCTTGCTGCAATGAAATAGACTACCATGAAGAAGAGATACCTAATTTGTTTGATTCATCAGGATCCACATCTAGCAATACATCAGACACATATGAAGGAAGCATTATAAGTCTGAATGAAATCAATCAACGTGTGACTGCACAAGTAAAGGTAATACAAATCGGTCAAGAGAACAAGATGGTAAGAATGATTGATGTTATGAATAATGCTATACAAGCTGAACAAGACAGAACATTAGCTATTGATGATAGGAAAAAGATCACTGAGAAACTATAAGAGAGAGAGACAGAAATACAGAGACTTACTGAACATCATCATGAGATCACCAATCAAATTGTTCTTATGAGTCATGAGACAAACCAAGTGAACATAGAACTCAATGGGAAATTAGAAGCTTTTGGTGAGCTAAGAGAAGAAAATAGGAGACTGAAGCATGAAGCAAGGATTTAGCAACAACACAATGATATGATCAAGAAGGCTGAAGAAAGCACAAAAAGAATGGATGATTTTCTGGATGGACAAAGAAGACTCAACAACAATACCGGTCTAGAGTATACCGAGCATGGATAATCATCAAACCAAGCTGATCAAAAAGATGTCTACACAAATCCAAGACCAAGGAAGCAGTCATGCAATCACTGTGGAAAACTAGGCCACACTTCAAATGTTTGCAAGAACAAAGCTAAAGGTATTCCTAAATCCACATCTACATTCATAGTTAAATGTTATAATTGTAACAAGCATGGACACAAAGCACATGAATGCAGATCTAAGGTGAAACAACCAAAGAAAGAATCCTACATGGAAAAATATTGTTCTACTTTCAAAATGTATGGGCACGCATCTCTTGAATGCATGAAAAATAAAAAGGAAGCATGGAAACCAAAACAACAAGAAAATGCTTATCAACTGAGAAGAGTCGGTAACTCATATGTTTGGGATTACAACAAATGGACAAATTGCACAACATGTGGTAGATATGGACACATAGCTGCAAACTACATTAGTAAATGGACACGAAGGTCTAGTAACTAGACAAACTCCAGAATGGCATGCTTACACTATCATAAGGTTGGTCATCTAAGCAAGGACTACAAAGACCGAGTGACATAGTCAAGCACTTTTGCTAATGGGAACACTATTGAAGATATCAGGAGAATGAGAAATCAAATGTGGATGAAAGCTTAAAGAAAAGATGATGTTGGTGTGTGTGTCTGAATGTGACCTCTAAATCAGGCACAAACACAACATGGTCATTTCTATCATCGAATTGCGAAAATGAACATGAATTGTCCATTCCACTAATTTGATTGAATTGACCTGTTGCCTCCTATTTAGTTGGGGTTTTTCAATTACTCTTAGAACGAGAGCCAACAACCATGACCATCGCTAAAATGGAGGATTTTAAAGCATTATAAAAACTGAAATTGAAACTATTCTATGTGAGAAATGTCATTACAATCTAATAATGAAAGTGCATATTTTTAAGCTAAGAACTTGAAAAAGATGATAGAATTAAGCTATTTGATATATAAGCAAACTAATTTAAAGTGCAAAATGCTATTAATCTAAATGAAATTAAGCTAAATTATGCAAGAAATGATTGAAAACATAAAAGAATTAAGACAAGATTTTTCTATAGTTTAGATACTCTCAAATTGCTCCTCTCAAATGAAGAAAAGGAAGTCCATAATATAGAAGAACCTGGAAAGAGGATGAAGAGTTTCTTGGAAAGAAACGGCTGACTCTTCATCTCCATGGAGGAAGGTGAGACAAAATTGAAAGATTATTTAATTAAAGAAATGAATTAGTGCCACATGAGTGACTTTTCACATGGAATCATGGAATTCTTTTGAGGATAATTTATTCAAATAATTAAATAACTATTTAATTCCTTTTGATGTGTATTAGCTAAAGGGGGTGGAATTAATTTAATTTAAAATCACTTAGGACTTTAGAATTAAAGTAATTAATCATAGGGATTTTTCACTAATAAACCTTGAAAATTTAGGAATTAAATATAGTGTGAGATTTATGCAAATTCAGGTTTTTTGCATTTGAGACTAAGTCAATTAAAGTCAATTAGGAAGGAGAATTTTCCTAGTACAATAAGACTTTGATGATGATAAAATGCACCAAAATTGATTAGAATTGTAAGGTGCCAATTTTGGGGTGTTACATTTTGCCCCTTTTTGAATTGATGTGTGAGCAACGCATTGATTCAAAGAATAGTCTGATGTGATAGATGAATATTTTGGAAGTCTAGGTTAGGTTGCCAAGACACTGATTAGATTGAGAAGCAGAACCACCTTCAGAACGAAGCATGATTCTCTGAAGTCTAAGTTAGATTGCGAAGATAATGGTCCAAATACCAATTGAGAGAAAAAATAGAATCGGGGTTATATTGCCCCAATGCCCACTGATAACTGATGAAGATTTAGGACTATCTCCAGAATCAGGGTTAGATTGCCCCAATATGAAGGTTAGCCCTTCGAGATCTGGGTTAGGTTGCCCAAATAATGGTTGAAAAGAGATTTTGAGAGCCGTCTTCAGAACGAAGCATGACTTTCAGGAATTAGGGTTAGATTGCCCCAATACCCAATGAGATTTCATGAATCATCTCCAGAACAAAGCTTGATCCTTGAGGATTCGAGTTAGATTGCTCAGATAACTAGAAAGATAGATGACAAGATGACAAGATGTGAGGCATTAAGATGCCCCTAGAGATTCAAGATCATGGAATATCCAATTTTGACCATAAGGTACGAAACACTGAATATGCCCCAAGTGATGGGATACCCCTAGCAATGGGGACTTTGATTCAGATCAGACTGATTTGAGAATGATGTGAAAAGATTCAATGATGTAATCATCCTGCCCCCTCAAGAGAGAAATCGAAAGATGACACAAAAGATGATCGACAACAAAATATTGTAGATAGAAGTAAGATCGAAGATCCAGAGGAAATCAAAGATAGATCAAGAGAAGGCAGAATTGATTTAGAGCGATCGGGAGGTCCTGTTGATTAGGTTTGACCACAATTGACCAAGTTTGTCCAGAATTGACTAGAGTTGACTTTGATGAAAAGATTGTAGAAGCCGAGAAAAATGATGAGAGATGATTCTGACAAGAAAGCGATGTCAGAAAGTTGACTGCACAAATGTCAAAGCACGTCGGTCCCAAAATTTTAAAATGCAATTTGAGCTACTTAGGAGTGTCAGATTTTGATTTCGATCATGAAAATGGATTGAGCATATAGCTGAAGATAGAGAGCGAGGATCGAACACATGTGCAGTCAAGAGGAATCCAGGAAAAAAGATGAGGACCTTTGAAGAATGAGAAGACAATGAAGAGAGCACCAAAACTGTCGCTATGCAAGCTTAAAATGTGAATGCAAGCCTAAGCTAAATGCAACCCTAGGACCTTGTTGTTGGACTCATCACATAATTATCATCATTGAGTATTTTGGAACATCGGCGTCGATACAATCCTTACTAGCGCCAATGCAACCATAAGAATATAAATATGACTTTCATCAGATAAAATGTAGGAAATGAACATAAGCACCAGGGTACAAAATCCAAGATGACCTAAACATTGTTTCCAGTTTGATATAGTAAAAGTACACAAGTAAACAAATAGAGCAATAATAGTCAAGGAGATAGTTCCAACCTCCCCTTGGTGTACAAATAAACAAGATCAAGGGATGTGAGGCTTTTCCACCTTAATGCAGAAGCTCTTATCACATACACCCTATTTATTTGACATTCTTGGATCATTGAAGCTACACCAACAAGCACTAGACAAAAGAAAATATCAATGAAAACCATGAGAACAGACAGCGTACAAAGAAAGATTTAATCATAGCTCAACATGTTTCAAAGTTTACGAATGTGCATGTGTTTAGGGTGTTGAAAAAAACCATTGTGCTCTTGAGCCCGTTGTGTTTGATTGCTATCGAGAGATGTTTACGTTGCAATGTTCGATGTGTGTTGAAAAACATAGATGTGTCCAAAGAGAGTGTTGAAAAACACTGTTTGATTAGGGTGTTGAGAAACACCAGTTTGTGTCAGTAGAGAGTTGTCCTTTAGAACTGACAAGATTATTGACTCGAGTGTAAACCGAAGATGCGATCAAAGTGGAGATCCATGCCCCCAAGTAATGAACAGATTGATGTCAAATATGCAGATAGCGAATTGATGTGAGAAGTCTTAGTAGTACAGTGACAGTAGGTAGATGCAGTGAGAATCATTGGTGACCGACACGAGAAAGATTTTCAAGTATCAAGATTGGCGTGAGATCTAGGCATCAGCAGGCAGACTCAGTGAGAACCACTGGTGACTGATGCGAAGAGGAGAGAGACTCCAAAAGATAGGACCATGCCCCCTAGACTAGGAAGATGCCCCCAAGTGTGACCAGTTTCAATCCATGTGAAGTTGGTGCCTTGAAGGTAACTGAGAGGATGTTGACTCCCAGGAATCTGGGTTAGATTGCCCAGAGACCTAATAGCTTATCGCCTTTCAAAAGACTGTCCCCAGAATGAGGCTCAATCTTCAGGAGTCGGGGTTAGATTGCCCCGATACCCGTTCATTCAAAGATACTCAATAGAGATAATTTGGTTGATGCATCAAAGTGCCTATTGCTAGGTTTGCACCAAGATGATCATTTTTTTAGGACCTTTTACGATTTTTAGAATTTTTTAGAGATTTACTCGATCTCAAGCAAGATCACAATGGTTTGCCCCAATGTCTAGCAAGGTGTGGGACATTGAAGATGGATTAGAAAGCTGATGTATGAGACGAATAGCCAATGATGGATGAAGGGGGTGAATGCGACCCTCAAGGACAGTCTCTTCAAGATTACCCAAGCTAGGGAAAAAATAATATAGAAATGTAGGCTCATGGAGCGATGTTGTATAGCATTTAGGGTAATGACCTAATCTCATGAAAAGTATGTGGTCCAAAAGAGTGGACATGTCAAGAGACTTTGAAGAACTTGTTTTTCAATTTTGATTAAGATCAAGGGGTCAATTTCATAGGATAGGATATAGCTATGATCAAGATAAAGGTTGATGGAGGTATAAGTGCATGTTTGGATTATGATAGGAATGCACAGAGATAGGAAGGATAGGCTTGGGATAAGAAAGATCATGATAGGATAGAATGCATAAGAGAAATTAAATAGGTTGATGGAAGGGATCATGAATGTCAGGATACATGATGCTCATGGATAGGATCAACCTTGTCAAGATCAACAGAAGGAACATGGATGTTCACGAGCTAGCTGGATGTAAGATATGATGGGAGAATATGACATGGAAGGAACTTGCCCCCAAGTGAAGAGTGCAAGTAGGAGGAATTACGCATGATGCCTATTTGTTAGGTTTTCATCATGGTACTTATCCAAGGCACCACAAGAAGTGGTTTTCACCATAGGACGGATTGATTTATCTTTACTTTTGCTACCAAGGTGCCTGTTTACCAGGTTTTCACCAAGGCACTTTTTTTTTGTACTTTTTGATTTATGGAGGAACTTAAGCTTCTTGCTCTTTGGATAGTGCTCCTCTGAAAGATATGCTATAATAGGCCAAGACCACTGAAAGTATGCTCAAAGATGTTGATAGGGTGATGAAATGAAGGATAAGGAAGATGGAAGCCAAGATTTTATGCAATGGAATGGATGAGAGAAAAAGAAGGAATGTAAGGACCCAATATGGAAGGAGAGTAGGTGACAAGATCAACATCAACACACTCTTTGAAGGGTAGTGTATGGATTGAGTTTTTGATGTATGAATGGGTAGGGA
>MU223862.1:573828-600546 GCA_018584345.1 Thuja plicata | reverse complement strand
GGGGATGATATAATCATCATGGGACTCTTGAGGTATGTGACTTTGGTCAACTGTTGGATAAAGATGGATGGTGTCTTGATCTTGATCATCACTGATATATGTTTCTTCACATTGTGGATTCTCCTCTAGACATGGAGCCACCTCTAAGGATGAGGTAGGAGTTTTGATCTGCATATGGGATTCTTGACACGCTAATGGATAGTTATTTGGAATAGGCATGATAAGTGTTGAAGCACATGGAAGCTTTGGGTCGATGATTTTTGAAGCCTGAGAAGGACTTGCAGTCGTATGCGGATTAACTTGGATCTCTTTTAGAGGTAGTCCTTGAGGGTAGACATAGTCATCATTAGGTTCAGTCCTTGATAGAGATGGGGAAGCTTTAGGAGATGGAGGAATAGTGGAAGAAGTAGATGGGATATGCGAACCATTGCTAGACAGGGATTCCTGATATTGATCATGCTTTAGATTAGTATCTTCACTAGATGATTCATTAGGATTTTCCACTTTGATTATGCCATCATCTATGAGATCTTGGATTTTATGTTTCAACTCCATGCAAGATGAAGTTTTATGCTTGTTATGTCGATGATATGCACAATAGTTACTCAAGAAGCTGAATCCACATGATGTGGCTGGAGGCAATGTGATGAGATTATGCTCAAGAAATTCCTCCAATGTTGCTTGATAAGATTGTCCCAAAGGAGTAAAGATTCTCTCTAAAGGATAAATAAACGCTTCTTGACTTGCAATATCCTTCTTTTGTGGATAGAAGAGACTTTCATCTGATTCTGTCATAGTTTCCTCTACATGCTCTTGATCAAAGATAGGATGGCCATAAAACTGGTCTTGATCAAAGTTGGGATTCTCGTAAAATTGTTCTTGATCAAAGATGGGATTGTCATACCAAGATTTATCCATGTTGGAAGAAAGTGGAGAGATGTGAGAATCATGATCAAATAGCAAAGGACAAGTTGATCTTAAGGAGGATTCATCGAATGAAGTATTCTTTTCCTTCTTTAATCGTTGGAGTTCAGATTCCAAAGTTTGAAGTTGTTTTAATAAACTTTCCCTAAGAATCTCTTCCTTTCTTTTACACATTGTAAGATTGTCTTGATGGGCTTGCTAAGAAGTTTGAAGAGGAGATACAATAAATTATATTGATTCAATGACAGGTGTTGAAGTGATATCTAAAGTGCTAACTAAGTCCAAGACTAAAGAACAAAGGAGATAATGTCCAACTAAGACAGAGATAGCAATGACTCTGATCTTGAGTCAAAGTTGACAAACCTGCTTTCACAACTCAGGATAAGGATAGTGTAGACAAAGATGATAAGGTTGAAATAGATAATGAGTCACTTGGACTATCATAACAAAGTCAGATTTTGAAACAGCGATAAGTCAAACTATCAACATATTGCAGTAAAAGACAGACTAGTAGCGATGTTGATGAGAACACAGATTTTGTGAAAATTTGGACAGAACCTTCACAGCCAAATAGCAATTTAGATAGCAAGTTGATAGATTGCAGAGTTTTGATAGTAGGTGCAGAAACTTGGACAAGATTTTGACAGTCAACACCTAGAAGTGTAGATTTGGAATCGTTGGTCATTTTGATGTTCGATTTGAATGTTTGAGATGTTTGTTTGTTTTGATGCTTCACCCACACAAGACACATGAAGCAGAATGTTTGTAATACTAGAATAGACACATCATAGTCCTAGGATAGCCAAGGTAGTATCTGTTGAATCCCCACTTGAACCAAAGTTCAGCTACGCTTACTCATAGCAGACAACTTAGAAGCTTGGAGGCACGGGCTCCTCCTTACATGTGCACTCACTTCTCAGGCACACCAAGCTTCGAACCCCAAAGGAATTGCTTCCCAAAGGGTTGTTGTCTCTACTAAGAGCTGTAAAAGTGTGGGGTATCTTAGTCGGTCTCTGACCTTCCGCACCAACAGATAGAGGGTTTTTTGGATTCTAGAACACAGTTTGTAGTAAGGGCATCCATTCAGGTGGTTGTGATCAAGCCATTTTCCCAATTAAGGGGGATCTCCCAATCCTTTCAAAGCTAGGTTTTCACCTTAACAATGTAGGGACTTTAATGCACCACTAGAGTACTCGAGGAGATTTTGGTTGCCACAATGAATTCACACCTGTCCATTATGAGATTAATCACAATGGAATTTTTTATATATCGGTTCGGAAGGGCTTTGCTTTAGCCTATTACCGGTTGGGCAATCCACTCTCACTAGCTCTATTAAAGCAATCGGGAGGTAGCCACTCTAGGAGAATCATATGAATTTCTCTTACACCAAAGATCCATAAAGGCGAGGGGAGAGGATACGTTCATATAGTTCTTGGAATTACAAATTAGAAAACACTTCAATCACGCAAGACATATTCATCACTGAGATAACTCTCCTCCAACCAATTCACAAGCTTTTGGGTTTCTAATTCTCTCAAAGAGAGAAGAGAATAATCCCCTAACAAGTGAACGTGCTAAAGGTTTGTTAACTTTCCTTTCTTCCCTAGGTCTCCATCATGCTAGCAACATCTGGGTCTCGGATTCATCCATGGGCATCACTTTCATGTAATGAAGAGCCTATTCCCCTATTTTTCTATCAAGATTCCGAAGAAATTTTAACAAGGCCCTATTTATACTATGTGATGAAAGCAATAAACAAACACAACGTTTTTAGAATGATCTTTGACAACCATCCTGCAAGCAAACCGTTAGCAAGTTTATGTCTTCGTCAAGCGATCTGCAGCCCACTGTTATGCTGTCAAAAAAATTAGAAAGATAAAAATAGCAGCAAGTTAGAATAATCATAAAAAATATAAACAATACTAGCAAAAACTGTGAAATTTCAAAAACTGTCACCAAGTCTCACGCGAGGAAGTACAAGGCTTCCCGCGAGGAAGTGCAAGGATTCACGCGACGAAGTACAAAGGCTCCGCATGAGGAAGTACAAGGCTCTGCATGAGGAATTTCTAATGAAAGCACAATTTTGCACAGATATGTGGGAAATTTCGCGTGAAACTTCACTGCAGAGCCGTACGGCAAAATGTTTGATGCCACATATTTAATTTTTGGGTGAGTATAGGCATATTTGTAGTCATTTTAAACTGAAATGACATTCTGGACGGAATGGTGGAGTCAAATTTGACTCAAAGTAAAGGTTAAAAATGACATAAAATAGAATCGACAGTAAATATATAATATGAGGCCAGGAATTGAATACTCCTACTCCACGGTGGGTGCCAAAATGTGTGTGTCTGAATGTGACCTCTAAATCAGGCACAAACACAACATGGTCATTGCTCAATCATCGAATTGGGAAAATGAACATGAATTGTCCATTCCACTAATTTGATTGAATCGACCTATTGCCTCCTATTTAGTTGGGGTTTTTCAATTACTCTTAGAATGAGAGCCAACAACCATGACCATTGCTAAAATGGAGGATTTTAAAGCATTATAAAAACTGAAATTGAAACCATTCTATGTGAGAAATGCCATTACAATCTAAGAATGAAAGTGCATATTTTTAAGCTAAGAACTTGAAAAAAATGATAGAATTAAGCTATTTGATATATAAGAAAACTAATTTAAAGTGCAAAATGTTATTAATCTAAATGAAATTAAGTTAAACTATGCAACAAATGATTGAAAACATGAAAGAATTAAGACAAGATTTTGCTATATTTTAGATACTCTCAAATTGCTCCTCTCAAATGAAGAAAAGGAAGTCCATAATATAGCAGAACCTGGATAGCGGATGAAGAGTTTCTTGGAAAGAAACGACTAACTCGTCATCTCCATGGAGGAAGGTGAGACAAAATTGAAAGATTAATTAATTAAAGAAATGAATTATTGCCACGTGAGTGACTTTTCACATGGAATTATGGAATTCTTTTGAGGATAATCCATTCAAATAATTAAATAACTATTTAATTCCTTTTGATGTGTATTAGCTAAAGGGCGTGGAATTAATTTAATTTAAAAGCACTTAGGACTATAGAATTAAATTAATTAATCATAGGGATTTTTAGCTAATAAACCTTGAAAAATTAGGAATTAAATATAGTGTGAGATTTATGCAAATTCAAGTTTTTTGCATTTGAGACTAAGTCAATTAAAGTCAATTAGGAAGGAGAATTTGCCTAGTACAATCGGACTTTGATGATGAGAAAAAGCACCAAAATTGATTAGAATTGTAAGGTGCCAATTTTGGGGTGTTACAGTTGGACCAAGAACCACAGTTGGTGACATTCCATCCAATGGATCTGGTGACATCACCACCCCCACCTAGGCAGAACCAGTAAGTATAGAACTACACTATACAAAGCTATATTTTACATTAGTTCCAATATACATTGATAATATGCCAAATTATCATGAATAAATATGCAATATGGTATTACTTGTTATGATTCTGTGAATATAATCTTGTCGGTTAATACACACCGAGAATCATTGGTGTACATATAAAAACCAAGTTGTTAATGTAAACCGAGCATCATCAGTAATCATATAAAAGGACAATCAAGTCTTCGCTCCATACCGAGCACCGTCGGTGAACATGTAAAAAGTACAACAAAGTTGACACTTACCCCAAGCAATGTATACTCACCGAGCTAAGAAGTTTGCGTGATGATCGAGCGACTCTATCTTTGACCACCGAGAAGTAGGTAAAGCATTTATTGCACCACTTAGGGCATCATCTATAAAAGGGTGATGGAAAGCTTATTCATTCACCAAGAATTTAAGAGTGAAGGAGTAGAGTGAATAATAGAGAAAAGAAGAGCGACTAGATTGTAGAGAGATTCACAAGCACATTCATGACTACTCTGATAGATTCCCAACATCTACAGCAGATCAAGTGAGTAACTAAGACTCACCGAGAAAATAGTTTGTTTATGGAAACCCTAATTTCAAGAAACATGGCAACCACATCACGAGTCTCCAAGATCAAGAATGTGAAGGACAAGAAGGTCAACCTAATCAAGAAATCTACCTGTGAAGAGCCTAAGTACAAATTTTGTCCCGAGGTTTCTTCACAACCTGACGATGCTGGAGCATTCTCAAGCATACCTCCTAGGTTTTTGCTATTCGAGGATGTGTGAGCATCTATCAACTACAAACTTGTGAAAATCAAAGATCTTGAAGTTGAAGAAGCTTACAAGAAGCTTTGCACAGATGGAAACATTAAGGATAAATACAAGCATATAGAGGTAAAAGGGTTAACAAATGCCCTAATGTTCCCAAAAGAGTTTAAAATTGAGTGGATTTGGATAGTACTCAATAGATTACATGATAGGAAAATTTGGCTGGATGAACCAAAACCAATCACCAAAGATGTAATACACGCAGTAACCAATAAGGACAAAGCCCTTAAACATCATTCTCGCCCCAAGATTGAAAAGATGACAGGTGCAGTATGGGATGGCAGAGATTTAAAGGTTAACTCCATCACCGATCCTGAAATGAATTTTGGTGCATGTGTACTGGGATACAAGGTATTCCAAGCCAGCAGACTGAATAGTATAGCATGTAGAGCATTTGACACTTCCCACAAGATTGTGAAGAAGGGATTACAAATGGACCTATCCGAGCTTCTACTAAAGCAATTGGAGGAGAACATGAGGAAAATTAGGTCAGCAAGGTCTAATTCATGTAAGTTCAGATCACTCCTCATGTGTATATTTTTCTATTTCCAGAACTTCTTCCCATCTTTCGGTAATGTCAATTGGGACTCTACCCGACCAGTAACAATACAAATTAGTGAATATATTAAGTCACGAGGGGACAATTTTACATCATACATGGATGCATACTTCACTACTTTTAAGGACAGAATGCAAAAAATGATGAGGATACCTAAATAAGTGGTGGAACAGTATAAGGATGATATATGTTTCATAGTGGACACCGACACCACTTTAATAAAACCAGTTGTATTGAGGACAGCATGGTTACCACCTCTTGATTATGAAATCAATATTGATCATGCCACAAATGTTATTGAACCATTATTGAATGAAGTAGTGGAAAAATCATTACCATGATTTGGCACGTGTGAGGAAGCTAAAGCTAGAATTAAAATAGGCCTAGTAGTGAATAAGATCGACAGAAAGAAGACTAAAATGGTAAAGACACTTCAAAAGAAGTTGTTGGTAAACGATGAAGAATCAGAACAACAAGTTGACACCGAGGGGCAGTCACCCATCGGTGAAGGTGAACAATTGAGTGACTTTGAGTCAACTGAATATGATGCACCACCAGTAAAGAAACCAATAAATACTATTGCATCAAGAACTAGGAGTCAAACTACAAAAGATGTAAACTCACCACCAGTTAAGAAAGGAACTGTAAGAACTTATAAGAGAAAGCCTCAAACAGGGAAATAGACAGCAAGGAAAAGAAGAAAATATATCAGAGGTAAAGAGGACAAATATGACACTGCACAAGATGAGAGTGAACAAGCACTCCAACCTAAAAAGAACAAAGTTCCGAAGAATATTGATGAGATTGTTGCATCAATCGTCAAGACAGGTAGCATATCAAATTCTAAGATAAGGAAATGGCTAACCTTATCTCCTGAGGATCAGAAGAAGATAGGAGAAGCCATCATCAAGGCAATGATTGCATTCAAATATGTACCTGTATAATTTAATAAGATGATGCCACAAGAACTTAATGATAGAATATCAACAAGATGGACATATGCCTTGCATACGAAGAAATAGATAAGGTAAAGATCCATGGTTACAATCATGCCACCCGAATCAAAATTTGAGGAAATTGATGAAATGATGAAGAAGCATGCAAGGAAATTTCAGCTAAGATGAGAGCATACAAGGTACTCGAGGGAATATTAATAGAGCTTGATAAAGAAAGCAATGAAACATGGAATGAAATATTCAATCCACCTAAGTAGGATCAAGCCCTGATCAAGTATTATCCCTTATCGAGACCCCTCATTATGAAGAGAAAGAGGCCACATCGAGACATCTTCATAAATGATACCGAGGACATCAATCCAGTTGATATAACAACACATGCAAGAAAGGCCATGGATGATGTACCTCAGATTTTGCAATCATTAGGAGATTCAACAGAGGTCATCATCAAAGATATAAAACTTATTGATTCTGATGATGAACCAAAGAAAGATGAAGATGTAACTGCTGTCATCGAGCAAGAAAAGGAAAAGTAAAAGGATAGCACAGATGTAGCACAAGTAAATATACCATGTGACATGCCATTATTGATACAAGCTATCAATATCATTACAAAGGAAAAGGAGAAGACACCTAAACTTGATGAAAACACACCGATGGACATAGGTGATGAACAAGGGAAGCAGCAAGATACACAAGATGAGAAGAAAGATGCAAGTGGAGAGGAGAAAATAGGTGATTTCACTAATAAGAACACCAAAGGTGAAAAATCTACTAATACAGACAAGGTTGATGTGAAGACATCCACTACCAGCCAACAAGTTAATACCGAGCAACAAACAATAGGCACCACACCTCTCATACAATCACCAAAGAAAGAAAAAGAGCATGAACTAGCCATAGTTCTATATTCCCCTGCTTCCAGGACAATTTCAAAGAAGAAGAAGAAAAAGAAGAATAAAGCACTAGTCAACTTGGATGAGATTATAGAAATACCTGACTGTGATTTGAGAACACTGGATTATGAGTCACTAACAAGGTATGGAGAATTTTGTAAAAGGAAAGCCATACAAGATAAGATCAAAAAGGAGCACAAGGACACACAGGTACTAGAAACTACAAAGGAAATACTATTACAGATAGTACCCAACACTCAAATTGATCAAAGTGCACCAATACTTGATCAATCAGCAATTCTCACCGAGGCCATTACATCACAGAATGTGGAAGCTGATAGAAGAACGTGCAGAGGAGAAGTACCAATACAAACTAACAGAGAAAATCAGCCGAGAAGTGGCAGAGAACAAGGTAAAGCTATCTGAACTGGTCAATACATTAGAACCAATTATTTTAGAAGTTATAACCTTAGTTCAAAACTTATGCACCATAGAGAAATTCACTAAGGAGAATAGTGAAAAGATTGCTAAGATAGATGCAGATCTTAATGCTAGTGCACAACGTCTCACAACCAATGACAATGCATTCAAGTTGCATTATGAGAAGCTTGTAGAATATAAATGGTTGAGACTTGAGATTCAAGAGGCAAGATCCAAAATATGAGATGAGGTAATTGAACTCCAAGCTCTACTCCTACCAAATCTCACATTACTGCAACAACACATGACTTTGGAAAAAACACTAATTTCCACCCCAGAGATGTATGTCACTGACAGTATCTACGACATGCATGCCAGGATAACATTGGAGCACATGGCCCTAGAACACCTCAAGGAAAAATGGGAGAAGATTATGGAAGACATCAAGAAATCCCATTCCCACATTTTTGACAAATTGTAAGTATTATACATTTGTCATTATTTTCAAAAAAAGGGGGAAATGATATGATAAAAGGGGAAATGATAAGGTGAAAGGGGGAAATGATAAAAGAGGAAATATATGTATAAAGGAAAATGTATCAAAGGAAGGAACATGTACATACGCTACACCTGAGGCATGCACATAGGGGGATTCATATTGACAAGATAAACATTTGGTGTATATACTAAATATTTCAATTTTGCACATATCAGTTTTTTATACTAATGACAAAGGGGGAGATTGATAATCCTAAAGGATAATATTTTCTCATTAGTATACAAAGGAAACAGTTTTGAACCATCGGTAACATGATCACCGAGTGATAGCAAATAGAGGTCACTGAAATAGACAAGTGCAGAGATCACCGAAAGTGTATTAGCACAATGATCACCGACAGGTAGTTTATAGTGTAAATTGAGAGCACAATTTATAGTATAAACCAACAAATAGATTCAAAGAGTAAACCAAAAACATAGTTCACAAAGGAACCCCGAGAAAAGACTACAGAGAAACCCGAGCACCAGTCTATCGAGAGACAGTTTTATTTCTAAGAAATGTGGATCTAAGTTACACGTCAGATAAAACACTTGAGTTTTATATTTATCTTTATGATTATCTTTAAAACCATTTATTAAGGGAAAATTAAAGCATATGTAATTTTTTTAATCAGTCTAACTGATTGTAAACATGCAAACTAGGAGATCAAGGTCAAGTTGTAAACCTTTGATCATAGAGTTTTTATTGTAAAGTGTGAAACCTAAATAGGTCAATACATTGTATAAATAGATGTAGTAATCAATCAGACAATGAGGATTGTAGACACAGTAGGCATCTATGGATCAAACAAAGAGTTTTATGCAGAAGGACACAAACGACACAATTAAGTTATGAAGAACAAGATTCAAGGCTACCGAACAGAACATATGTATTAATCAATCACTATAGGTGATACATATACATTGTGTACTTAAAGGATCTATATTCAGCAATTCAAGATTGCATATCATTAGGTCAACAAGTATTTTTGACTACTCTCTAGAAATTGTAGCAAATAGGAGAAATCCTTTAAGAAGGTGGACTTAACAGTCTTTATGTAAATCTCTTAACCGAGTGCACACTTAAAAGTGTTGCTAAATCTCTTAACCGAGTGCACACTTAATAGTGTTGCTAAATCTCTTAATCAAGTAGGCCTAACCAGTCTAAAATGTTACTCCTAACAGGGTAAGATCATTAGAAGTGATCACACTTGTAGTCTTAACCGGCACCTTCCATTTTGCAGATAGTGAAGCTTTGTGGGTTTCATCCCCACTACAATTTTTACCTTCTAACAGGGGTTTTTTGTGTTACCAATTCCTGTGTCATGTGTACTTACATTTCATGAATGTTTCTATGAATGTTTACATGCAATTAAGTTTATGTTTTGATATTACATGCAAAAGATAGAAAAAGAATCAATGGACAGTAATGCAAGAACAGAGTATTAAGGGTTAATTGATAAAAAAAATTAAGGGTACTGATTCACCCCTCCCCTCTCAGTACACATCATTCCATTATTCCAACATTATTTACCTTCCTTATATCTGCTAGATTTTTTATTCAGTTCAAAAACTCTACTAACTCTAGCATGAGATAAATTTCTTCCATAAGATCCCTCTTTATTCTCTTCCTTAACCATTCTGGAGCTGATGATTTTTGATCATGCACTTGTAACTATTCTTCCACCTACATTATTTCCTTGTGGAATTCATTAGGAATAGGGATTTCTAGATTTCCCAAATCTTCAACTAACATTGTGTTGAGGTATTCTTGGATATGAAGATTCATATTTGAAGTAAGTTCTTTCTTTTCATTCCTTTGCTAGGTAAATTCTCTAAAAGCATTATTACTTTGTCTATCTTGTACTTTTGGAGTCATTTGAACCTCTTTGTGTAACTCCTTCATGTGCTAAATCCAATCTTTTCCCATGTAAAGAGATCAACTTCTTGTACACGTTAAGAACTCTTAGGTGATGGTCATGTTAACTATGGCTTTTGTCTTTTCTATGGTGGCCCATCACTTGGGACATCTTTTATTTTCATTAATTGTGTGTCATGGGAAATATTCTTCTCTTTTTTGCATTCTACTTTTTCTTGTGGATTCATTACTTCTTAGTTTGACCCTTCTAATGATTCGTTGATTATACCATCATGGGACTCTAGATCCCCCATCAGGTCATTGATGAACTATAATTGATTGAATGTTTGAAGATGATAAGTTGATGATTACCGAGCTACAAAAGTGAATGCAAGACATTAAATCAATTAATGTATTATATTTTCATTGATGTCAACTTGATATGGTTTGATTATTCATACACATATTGTCATAACCTTGAAGATCTGAAGAGACAAAGTTTATGTGGTCGGTAAAACATAAAAATTATGTATACACCAAGTGAAAATGAACATTGAGCAGTTCATAGTGTATACCGAGCATAGCAGCAATCAAGAAAGTGTTACCAAGAAAGATTTAATGAGCGAGCATAACTGGAGTTAAGGTGCGACAAAATTGCTTAGCTGGCAGAGCTACAATTTAGGGATTGACTGGTTGATTATTTTATTATCAACGATCAGTTAAGATAAAGCAAGGAAGGAGATTAAAAGTGTGTTTTATTCATAGTTATCAAGGAGAGATTGATGGAATAAAACTAAAGGAGAGCTTTACGGGATAAAGAAAATCATGGTGATTTTTACAGATCAAGGAGAGATCTACGACAAAAACAAGGATAATGAGCAGATAATCATGTCTATATAAAGAGACAAGGAATTCATTATTAAATAAAGGAATGTTGAAAATATTTTGTGTGAAGATAGAACTCTTCATGCAGATCTGAACATACAGGTTGAAGAATAGAGCCAAGGAATTCTGCAGACACCCAGCAGTAGAGGACAGAGCATTCACCGAGAAGAATAAAGAAAGAAAGCAAAGGAATTGAAGTATATATTGATCAGAGAGGTATTATTGGACTAAAAATAGATCTGAATATTTGCAAATCAAAGCTGTATTTTGAATAGATCATTTATTGTATCAGTTTAACCATTCGTTTAGAAAATCTTTTAACCGAGTGGGATTTAACAGTCCTTATTGTATTGAGATACTCAACAGTATCAAAAGGTTTTCTTGTTAACAGCGTAGTGAGTGCTAGGTCAAAAGACAAACTTTTGGTTTTAAATCCTCTAACAAGGTTGCACTTAATAGTGTGTATTGTAACATTTAACAAGGTTGGCTCTTCACCAAGCTCACTTCAGAAGAGTGAAAATATTTTGGGTTACCGGTCCCAGGTGGTTTTTCCCATATTGGGTTTCCATGTTAAAATCTATGTGTCAAATTTGTATATGTTTCATTACATTGATATTTTTTTTACACATTATTGAAACTGGATCGATCGATTAACACTAAATTTATTTGCTGCTACTCGGTAAAGTCCAGAAAAGATAAACAGTATATCTTACCGAGCAATTTATATTTGTTAAGATTATTTATGGCATACATCTTGATAAAATTGGGACTGTAAGATAACTGAAGGTATTATATTTGAGATATAATTTTATTGGTTGGATCTTTTGGAATAATTGTTAAGGCCATTGATTCACCCACCCCCCCCCCCCCCCCCCCCTCTTAGTTATTCTAACAATTGGTATCATAGATTTGGTGCTTGGAAGAAAAATTTAAAGGGACTTAAGCTAAAGATCACAAGATGAGTAAAAGGGAAGTGCCTAAGTTGAACAAGGACAACTTTGCATCATGGAAAATAAGGATAAGACTTCATCTATCTGGTATTGGAAATGATGTTAAACAACACTTGAATACTGAATATGTTGTACCTACTGGACCTCTGACTGTTGATCAATTGAGAGAGAAACATGAACACAATTATATGATGATAGAACTTGCTTCTTCACTAACCGATGTTGAATTTGAAGATGTGAAATCATGCACCTCTGCAAAGAAAATGTGGGACAAACTCAAGCTAGTATATGGAGGAGATGACAATGTACTGAGAGCTAAAGCTGAAAGCATAAGAGGAAAGTTTGATAACCTGAGAATGAAAGAAAGAGAGAACATCACTCAGTACAGTCATAGAATCAAAGAAGTTGTTAATTCTATCCATGGAGTAGGAGGATTACTTGATGAAGAAATAGTTGTAAGTAAAATTCTCAGAACCTTGCTGTCTATTTATGCTATTAGAGTATCTGAAATTCAAGAAATGAGAGCAGTAGCTAGTAACAATGTTACTCTTGATAGTTTGATTTGTAGACTTATTTCATTTGAGATGAACAACTATGACAATAGTGTCTTACCTACTATTGAGTTTTCATTCAAGTCTTCTCTAAAAATAAGCAAATCTAGTAACAAACACACTATTAGAAATGATATTGATAGTGATAGTGATGAGCAAGAACTTGATGAACTTGAAGCACTAATGGCTAGGAGATTACATAGAGGTAAAGGAAGATATAAAGGTAAAGTATCGTTGGTATGTTTTAATTACAAATAAATTGGACATTTTGTTGCTAGATGCCCTAACCAGAGAAAGGATGAAAGAGACAATGGCAGATCTTATGAAAAGAAGTATGACAAAAGTGATGACCGAGACTACAGAAGCTACTGACACTCTGACAGAAGAGATAACCAAGATTACAAGGATAAGGGAAAGAAGGCTTGTTACCTGGTTGAAAACAAAGCTGAAAATTTGGATACTATTTCTGATGAAGATATTGAGGTAGTATGTGTTGCTATGAAGGATGACTCAGATGAAGAAGAAAGGTATGTTGAAACAACACTCATATCTAAAATTAGAAAAAATGATGTCTAGATTATTGATAGTGGTTGTACTCATCACATGACTAAAGATAAAGAAAGTTTTGAAACCTTTGAATATTATAATGGTGGATCAGTTAGGATGGGTAATGACTCACCTTTCCCAATTGAAGGAAAATGTACCATCATGTTGAATAATATGATCAGATGAGAAAATGCATATTAGGTGAAAGGAATTAACTATAATATGTTGAGCATTTCATAGTTGAACAACATAGGACACCGAGTTACATTTGAGAACAAAAAGGCAATGATATATAATGGAACAGGAAATTTGATTGGTACTGGTGAACAAACAAAAGGTAATCTATTCTATCTTGATAATATTCAGACCACTTGTTTATTGGCTAGAAATGAAGACATTTGGTTGTGGCATAAAAGGTTATGTCATGTGAATTTTAACAACATGGGTAAGATAAGTAAGAAAAGAAAAGTGAGAGGCTTGCCGAGTATTTCAAAGCCCGACCATGTTATGTGCAAGAATTGTTAAATAGGAAAAATGAAAAAGTCTAGTTTCAAGAGCAAAACCTACTCATCTAATGTTATTTTGGAGTTATTCCATACTGACTTATGTGTACCAATGAGAAAAAAGAGCTATTATGGTGATAGATACTTTATTCTATTTGTTGATGACTATTCTAGGATGATGACTATCATGTTCTTAAAAGAAAAATTTGAAGCATTTAAGATGTTCAAATGGTATAAAGCTAAAGTAGAAAAACAAAGTGGAAAATAATTGAAAAGTTTACGAAAAGATAGAGGAGGATAATTTATTTCTAATGAATTCAATAACTTTTGTAATGAGCATGGGATTACAAGACAGGTTTCTGCACTGAGAACACCACAGCAAAATGGGATTGCTAAAAGGAGGAATAGATCAATTGTTGATTGTGCCAAAACACTGATGATTGAAAAAGGCATCACACAAACATTCTGGAGAGAAGCTGTAAGTACTTTTGTCTATACACTGAACCGAGTTCAGTTGAAGAAAGACACAAATAAGACACCTTATGAGCTATGGTATGGATACATACCAAATGTGAGTTACTTTAGAATTTTTGGAAGCCAATGTTATATACTGAAAGATGATAGAAATGGAAACTTGACTCAAAAAGTGATGAAGGAATATTTCTAGGATATTCTACTAAAATCAAACCTTATAAATGTCTAAACAAATCATTTAACAAAATAATTGAGAGTGCAAATATTAAAGTGGATGAATTTGCTGAGAAAAATGATGAGGAAAGCATAAAGAAACTTGGAGATTACAAAAGATTTGTCTACATTGAAGAACATGACACCTTGCCCAAGCAACAAGCTGCACACACCGAGAATTGGGAAAATGCTCAAAATATTGAACCGAGTGATGAAGATCAAAATAAAGATCAACATGAAGAACTGAACTTGTACTTTCTAAATATGTAAGAAGACACCATCCATAGGACCAGAACATTGGGGACAAAAGATCGGGAATGAGAATAAGAAGTAAGTCACTTAACAATAGATGTTTGATTTATGATTTTGAGCCTAAATTTGTTAATGTTGCACTTGAGAATCAAGAATGGGTTAGTGCAATGAATGAACAGATTGAACAGATTGAGAAAAATAAAACATGGACATTAGTACCTAGACCGAGTGACAAAAATTTCATTGGCACCAAATGGATTTTCATAAACAAACTTAATGAGAATGGAGAAGTCACAAGGAACAAAGCAAGACTAGTATGCAAAGGGTATGCACAAGAAGAAGGAATTGACTATGGAGAAACCTTTTCACTTGTTTCTAGACTAGGAGTAAGAATTCTACTTTCTTATGCTTCTTTTAAAGGATTCAAAGTATACCAAATGGATGTTAAATCTGCATTTCTGAAAAGAATACTAGAAGAGGAGGTATACATTGAATAACATGAAGGGTTTATTGATCCTAACAAAAGGAACATGGTTTGTAAACTACACAAAGAATTGTATGGATTAAAATAAGCACTAAGAGTATGGTATGAAAGACTTCACTCTTATCTAATTAGTATTGGATTTGTTAGAACAAGTGACAATAGTAATCTGTATTTGAAAGGAGATATTGATGATAAGATTTTGATTGCTGAAATATTTGTTAATGATATCATATTTGGAGGTAATGATATGCTATGCAAGTCATTTGCTGATGAAATGAGAAAAGAATTTATAATGTAAATGTTTGGAGAGATCAAATTTTTTCTTAGTCTACAAATTCTACAACACGCTGAAGGCATCTACATCACACAATCAAAATACATCAAAGAAGTTCTGAAGATATTCAAGATGGAGGACTCCAAACCTGTTGGAAAACCTATGGCAAGTGGATGCAAATTGACAAAGGAAGACAAGACAACCGACGTAAATCAGACCTTATACAGATCTATGATTGGTAAACTAATGTATGTTGTACACACTAGACCTGATATAGCACATGTCATTGCTATAGTTACAAGATTCTTTGCTAACCCTAAGGAATCATGTTAATAATAACTGAGAGGGGGGGTGAATCAGTGGCCTCAAAAATATTCTAATTAATCAACCCAAAAAATTAGTACCACAATATTAAGCCTCTAGTTATCTTTAGTCCTACAAGATGAATGCCTTCAAATATACTTATCAAATAACTACTACTCAGAGTGCTCTATTAAACCTTATTCTTAATTTTTACCGAAATAGCAGTCTTTCAATTTACCGAATAACAGTAAATAGCTTAGTGTATACCGATCAATCCAGATTAGTTATGTGTAATGCAAAACACTAAAGTAATGACTCATAAACACATTGAGACATGGATTTTTAACGTGGAAACCCTGTTAAGGGAAAAACCACTTGGGACCGGTAATCCAAAATTTTCACTCTTCTAAAGTGAGCTCAGTGAAGAGCCAACCCTGTTAAAGGTTACAAACACACTGTTAGGTGTGACCTTATTAGAGGATTTAAAATATTAGTTTGTCACTTGATATCGGACATCTCTATGCTAACTTTTATGACCAAACCCTGGTTTGTCAAATGGTATATGGCATCTCATTCTATCTTCATGATCAAAATTTTTGATACTCCTTGGGATGAATCTTAATATAGAAAGGATATTTAAATCCTACTTGGTTAAGAGACTTTCTGAATCAATGGTTAAACCAAAATAGTATGATTTGTTCACATATACAACTTATACTTGCAGATTTTCAGATCTATTGTAAGCTCCTTAAATCATTTTGATCAATATATCTTTTCAATACCTTTGCTCCACTTTTGTTTCTGCTCGGTGATGTTATGATTTGTTTCTCGGTGTCCACAGAAATCTTTAGCTCTTTCCTCAGCTTGATTGATTAGGACTGTATGAAGTTGTTCTTCATCATTTTCTCTCTAGCATCCTCTTTTTCATTCACTCCCCTTAATTCATAATGAATTAAGTTGTCTCTTTATAGACATGATATCACCATTTTTCTCTTCTTGATTTTCTTGATCTTAGCGTGATCCACAATCTTAGCCAATCTTGATTTAAAGCATAACTCATGTTTTATCTCGTATAAATCTTCTTGCCAACTGGACAAAATAGCTTTAAATCCTTTACTTATCTTTGGCTTTATCTTGTCGATGAAAATAATGATAACTACCAGTTAAGTCTATATTTAGCTCTTCCAGCTAGATATTTTATTGTTTCTGAACTCTAGATAACTTTGGTGTTTTAACTCTTTCATAGCTTTGATCAACGCTTCAGTTCTCCTCAGGTTACTCCTTTAGGGTTGTCTGTCTGTCGGGGTTGTCTTTCCTTTGGGCTTCACTACAAAGTTTTTCTCGTCGGTTAACACTATAATTCTGGCCATTGGTAATGTGTGTGATTCTGCTCTTTTGTAATGCTCATCAGTTTGTTTTCTTGGGCATCACTGTGACTTAAATTTTGGTGATCTTTGTCTGTCAAGTTCCACTAGCCGTCGGTGTTTGAAGTCACTTAGTGAATGCTTGTATTTTATGCATTACTGAAAGCATAATCTTTATCTCTCTGATTCTCTGAAGTCTTTGACACTTTGATTATAACCAATTAGATTATATCAAGTTGACATCAATGACAGTACAATCCATTAACTGATTTAATGTCTTGCATTATCTTTCTACATTTCGGTGATCAACTTAACATCTTCAAACATTCAATCAGTTACATATCATCAATCTCTCCCTTTGGCATTGATGGCAAAACACTACATTATCACACTATATTATTACTAATACAATATGAAATATAACAGTTTCATCAATCTTTCCTATTGTAAGTATTACAAATGCCTGTCTCTTGGTAAGCTCATATAGCTTAGATTTGTTTCTTGCAGAGTGGATGTCTTCAATCTTTAATCCCTTCACTAGATAGATGTAGCAGCTTCTTTCTCTTTTCTAATATGTGTTCTTCCTTGACTATTCCTCTTCTTGATAATCTCTTTTTCCTTTGACAACAATCTCTCCCTTTGTATGAACTCTCTCCCTTTGTTATTTCTCTCCCTTATATGGATATTTCATATGTGATCAATCTCTCCCTTTGAATATTGATTAACTCTTCCTTTTGATTCTTAGGAACTTCTCTTCATGGATAATGATATAATCTGATAATGAGATCATCTATCTCCTTTCTGATAATGAGGATCTCTCTCCCTTGTGATAATGAGATCATCTCTCCCTTTGACAATAATGCCAAACAATTCTCTTCTATATCATCTTCCATCCATTTATATAATATATTCCTTGAATTTCCCTATCCATCAGTAATACAATGTCTCTGGTATTCGGTGTAGATTTGTACCTTGTTGTATACAAATATATCTGTTGTTGTTCATCTCAGTGCTTGCATCAATATGAATGATCTTATGATTGTGTATAGGCTGATGCAGCCTCCGAGTCAGCTTACAAACTGATAGACAAGGGTTGTACCCCTAGTCTCTATCTCAGGTACTCAAATGTATCTTTTGGTAATGGCTTGGTGAATATATCAGCTAATTGTTCCTTTTATTGAACATATTCCAGTATTACCTCTTTTGCTTTCACTTTTTCTCTTAAATAGTGATACTTGATAGCAATATGCTTAGTCTTAGCATGCATGACTGAATTCTTAGAAATTTTAATTGCACTGGTATTGTCACAATATATAATCACTGGTTCAAGTATCTTTATATTCATACCTTCCAGCAACTATTTTATCCATGCAATATTGGAGAAATTTGCAGCAACAGCCACATACTCTGCTTCTGTAGTAGACTGAGAGATGCATCCTTGCTTCTTGTTGATCCATGTTACAAGTCTGTCACCAATGAAGAATGCTCCTCTAGTTGTGCTCTTTCGGTCATCAATGTTTCCAGCCCAATCAACATCTATATAGACTTGTAGCTCAAATTTTCCTTCTCTTTTAAACCATAAGCCATAGTCCTCATTGTTCTTTAGATGTCTTAGAATTCTCTTGACAGTGGTCATATGTGATTCTTTGGGATTAGCAGAGAATCTTTCAACTATTCCAACTACATATGCAATATCTGGTCTGGTATGAACAACATACATTAGTTTTCCAATCATTGATCTATACAAGGTCTCATTTACCTCATTTGATTTGTCTTCTTTTTTCAGCTTACATCTGATAGCCATAGGTGTTCCAACTGGTTTGGAATCTTCCATCTTGATTATCTTCAGCACTTCCTTGATGTATTTGGACTGAGTGATATATATGCTTGCATCTTGTTGAAGAATCTTTAGACCAAGAAAGAATTTGATCTCCCCAAACATAGACATTTCAAATTATTTGCTCATTTCATTAGCAAAGGATTTGCATAACATTTCATTTCCCCCAAAAATGATATCATCAACAAAAATTTCAGCAATTAGAATGTTACCATCGGTACCTTCTTTTAAGTATAGATTGATATTTTCACTTGTTCTTACAAATTCAATGCTAATGAGATAGGAGTGAAGTATTTCATACCAGGCTCTAGGTGCTTGTTTCAATCCATACAAGGCTTTATGTAGTCTACATACCATGTTCCTCTTGTCTAGGTCAACAAACCCTTATGGTTGTTTAATGTATACCTCTTCCTCTAGTATTCCATTTAGGAATTTAGATTTGACATTCATCTGGTATACCTTGAATCCTTTGAATGTATCATAAGCAAGTAAGATTATTACTCCTTCTATTCTAGAAACGAGTGCAAATTTTTCTCCATAATCAATACCTTCTTCTTGTGCATACCCCTTGCAGACTAATCTTTCTTTGTTTCTTGTGACTTCTCCATTCTCATTCAACTTGTTTCTAAATATCCATTTGGTACTGATGACATTCTTGTCATCTGGTCTTGGTACTAGTATCTATGTACTATTCTTCTCAATCTATTCATTTCTTCATTCATAGCACAAACCCATTCTTCATTTTCAAGTGCGGTATTAACAGATTTAGGCTCAAAATCACAAAGTAAACATCTAGTGTTTAGTGATTTACTTCTTGTTCTCATTCCATCCTTCTTGTCTCCTTTTGATTTGATTTTTTGGATGATGTCTTCTGACATACTTGGAAACTTTTAGTTTAGCTCTTTGTCCGTCATTATGATCATCTTCTTGATCTTTGTTCTGATCTCCATTGCTTGGTACATCATCTTGAGTATTATCTTGATTTTCAATAATTGCAGCCTGATGCTCAGGTAGAGTTTCAGGTTCTTCATAATAAACAAACCTTTTGTAGTCCTCTGGTTCTCTTCTGCTTTCCTTATCATTATTTTCTGCAAATTCATCTATCTTTACATTTGATCTTGTTAGATGACTTGTTAAGACATTTATAAGCCTTGATTTTGGTGGAGTACCCTAGAAAGATACCTTCATCACTTTTGGAGTCAAGCTTTCCATTTCTATCATCCTTCAAAATATAACATTGACTACCAAAGATTCTGAAGTAACTTACATTGGGTGTGTAACCATACCAAAGCTCATAGGGTGTCTTCTTTGTGTCCTTCAATTTTACTTTGTTCAATGTGTAGACAAAATTACTGACAACTTCCCTCCAGAAAGTTTGATTGATGCTTTTCTCAATCATCAATGTCCTTGCATAGTCAACAATTTATATGTTTCTCCTTTCAACAATTCTATTTTGTTGTGGTGTTCTTTCTACATAAACTTGTCTTTTAATTCCATGCTCATTACAGAAATTAGTGAATTCATCTTAAATAAATTCCCCTCCTCTATCTGACCTTAAGCATTTAAATTTCTTTTCACTTTGTTTTTATACCATAGCCTTATACCATTTAAACATCTTGAATTCTTCTGATTTATCTTTTTAAGAACATAACCGTCATCATTCTAGAATAATCATCTACAAAGAGAATGAAATACCTATCTCCATAATAACTCTTTGTCCTCATGGGTCCACATAGATCAGCATGGACTAATTCTAGAATTGCATTAGATGTATGGGTTTTACTCTTGAAACTAGACTTTGTCATCTTACCTTTTTGACAATTCTTGCACATGATATGCTCGGGCTTAGTAATGCTTGGTAAGCCTCTGACTTTTCTTTTATTGCTTATCTTTATCATGTTGTCAAAATTCACATGACACAATCTTTTGTGCCATAACCATATATCTTCATTTCTAGCCATCAAACAAGTGGTGTTAATGTCGTCAAGATAGAAAAGGTTACCTTTTGTTTGCTCACCAATTCTGATCAACCTTCCTGATTCATTGAAGATCTTTGCCTTCTTATTCTCAAGTGCTACTCGATGACCTATATTGTTCAGGTGTGAAACACTTAATAGATTATAATTCAGTCATTTTACCCAGTAAGCATTTTCACATTTGATCAGGTTATTCAACATTATGGTTCCTTTAACTTCAACTGGACAAGGTGTGTCATTATAGTATTCAAAAGTTTCAAACTTTTTCTTATCACCGGTCATGTGGTGAGTGCAACCACTATCTATGATCCAGACATCATTATTGCTAACCTTAGATATGAGTGTAGTTTCTACATACCTTTCTTCTTCTTTGTCTGAATCATCCTTCATGGCTACAAATACCATCTCAATGTCTTCTTCAAATTTGGTGTCAATATCATCAGCTCTGTTCTCAACTAGGTAACAAGTTTTATTTCCTTTGTCCTTGTAGTCTTGGGATCTCTTCTTTCAGACTGTTGGTGGCTTCGGTAACCTCTATTATCACCTTGGTCAAACTTCTTTTCATATGTTTTGTCATTACTTTTGTCATCTTTTCTTCTATTAGGACATTTTCAAGCAAAGTGTCCAACCTCTTTACAATTAAAACATACAAGTGGTAATTTACCCTTGTATCTCCCTTTGCCTCTTTGTAGTCTTCTTTCCATTAGTGCTTCAATCTCATCAAGTCCTTGATCCTCATTATCTCTTTTGCTATCATTTTCAATAGCATGTCTATGACTTGACTTAGTTATTTTCAAAGAGATTTGAATGTAGATTCTATAGATGGTAAGACACTATTATCAAAGTTATTCATCTCAAATAAAATTAGTCTACCAATCAGACTATCTAGAGTGACTATATTTTTTTCAACTGCTTTCATTTCTTGAATAGCATAAACTCTAATAGCATATACAGGCAGTAAGGTTCTTAAGATTTTACTTACCACTATCTCCTCTTCACATACACCTCCAACTCCTCAGATAGCATTGACTCCCTCTTTGATTTTGCAGCTATACTGAGTGATATTTTATCCTTCTTTCATCCTTAGGTCATCAAACCTCCCTCTTAGGCTTTCTGCCTTGGCTCTTAGTACATTAGCATCTCCTTCGTGTTCCAGATTCAACTTATCCCACATTTTCTTTGTAGAGGTGTAGGTTTTGACATCTTCAAACTCAACATCGGAGAGTGATGAGGCAAGTTCTATCATCATACAATTATGCTCATGCTTTTTCTCTTAATTGCTCAAGAGTATGAGGTTTTGTAGGCAACACATATTCAGTATCAAGGTGTTGATTAACATCATTACCAATACCTAATAGGTGGATTCTTATTCTTCTTTTCCATGATGCAAAGTTGTCTTTATTCAACTTGGGCACATCTCGTTTGTTCATCTTGTGATCTTTTGCTTGAGTTGTTAAACTCCCTTTCTAAGCACACAAGCTCTGATACCAATTGTTAGTAATAACCGAGAGGGGGGTGAATCAGTGGCCTCAAAAATATTCCAATTAATCAACCCAAAAACATAGTACCACAATATTAAGCCTCTATTTATCTTCAATCCTACAAGATGAATGCCTTCAAATATACTTATCAAATAACTACTGCTTGGGTGCTCTGATAAACCTTATTCTTAATGTTTACTGAAATAGTAGTCTTTCAATTTACTGAATGATAGTAAAAAGCTTAGTGTATACCGATCAATCCTGATTACTTATGTGTGATGCAAAACACTAAAGTAATGACTCATAAACACATTGACACATGGATTTTTAACATGGAAACCATGTTAACGAAAAAAACACTTGGGACCGGTAGCCCAAAATTTTCACTCTTCTAAAGTGAGCTCGGTGAAGAGCCAACCCTATTAAAGGTTACAAACACATTGTTAGGTGTGACCTTGTTAGAGAATTTAAAATATTAGTTTGTCACTTGATATCAGGCATCTCTATGCTACCTTTTATGACCAAACCATGGTTTTTCAAATGGTATATGGCATCTCATGCTATCTTCGTGATCAAACTTTTTGATACTCTTTGAGATGTATCTCAATATAGAAAGGATCTTTAAATCCTGCTCGGTTAAGAGACTTTCTGAATCAATGGCTAAATTGAAACAGTATGACTTGTTCACATATAAAACTTATACTTGTAAATTTTTAAATCTATTGTAAGCTCCTTAAATCATTCTGATCAATATATATTTTAAATACCTTTGCTCCACTTTTGTTTCTGCTTGGTGATGTTATGCTCTATTGCTCGGTGTCCGCAGAAATCTTTAGCTCTTTCCTTAGCTTGATTGGTTAGGACTGTATGAAGTTTTTCTTCATCAATTTCTCTCTAGAATCCTCTATTTCATTCACTCCCCTTAATTCATAATGAATTAAGTTGTCTCTTTAGAGACATGATATCATCATTTTTCTCTTCTCGATTTTCTTGATCTTAGCGTGATCCGCAATCTTATCCAATCCTGATTTAAATCATAACTCATGTTTTATCTCGTAGAAATATTATTGCCAACTAGACAAAATAGCTTTAAATCCTTTAATTATCTTTGGCTTTATCTTGTCGATGAAAACAATGATAACTACCAGTTAAGTCTATATTTAGCTCTGCCAGCTAGATATTTTTTCGTTTCTGAAATCCAGTTAACTTCGGTGTTTTAACTCTTTCATAGCTTCGGTCAACACTTCAATTATCCTTGGGTTACTCTGTCGACATTGTCTATCCTTCAGGCTTCACTACAAAGTTCTGATCATCGGTTAACACTATAATTATGTCCGTCGGTAATGCTTGTGATTCTTCTCTTCGGCAATGCTCGTCGGTTTCTTTGCTTGGGCATCACTGTGACTTAACTTTCGGTGATCTCTGTCCATCAAGTTCCACTGGCCATCGGTGTTTGAAGTCACTTAGTGAATGTTTGTCTTTTATGCATTACTAAAAGCATAATATTTATCTCTCTAAATTCTCTGAATTCTTTGACACTTTGATTATAACCGATTAGATTATATCAAGTTGACATCAATGACAATACAATCTATTAACTAATTTAATGTCTTGCATTATCTTTCTACATTTCTTTGATCAACTTAACATCTTCAAACATTCAATCAGTTACATGTCATCAAATCACACATGACTGTTGTTAAAAGAATTTTGAGATATCTGAAGAATATTGAAGACTATGGTTTGTGGTACAATAAAGAAGGCAAATTTGAGCTACAATTTTATGCTAGTGCTGATTGGGCTGGAAACATAGATGATAGAAAGACCACTACGGGACGAGCATTCTTTATGGGTGACAGACTTGTCACATGGATTAGTAAAAAGCAAGGATGCATATCTCAATCAACTATAGAAATAGAATATGTAGTTGTTGATGCAAATTGCTCTGACATTGCATGGATCAAGCAATTGTTGAAAGGTATGAATGAGAAAATTCTTGACCCAATAATTATCTATTGTGATAATACAAGTGCTATAAACATTTCAAAGAACCCTGTGATGCACGCTAAGACAAAGCACATATCTATTAATTATCATTACTTGAGGGAACAAGTACAAGAGAAATAGGTAATACTAGAATATGTATAATCCAAAGAACAACTAGCAGAAATATTCAAAAAACCATTGCCAAAAGATATATTTGAATACCTGAGGAATAGACTAGGGGTTCATCCCTTGTCTATTGGTCACTAAGCTGACTTGGACATTGCATCAGCCTACACATTATCATAAGATTAATCATGTTGATGCAAGCTGAGATATGGGATGCAATGACATATCAGTACACTATAGGTACTTATCTGAACCCCACACCAGAAAAATTGTTGGCTACTACAGAGCTGTATATTGTTTTTGCCATTTTTGTCAAAGGAGAGAAAGAATCAATGAAATATCCATCAGGGAGTAGAGATTCTACAAAACAAAGGGAGAGAATATCTAAATATTACTATCAATGAAATAGCCATCCATCAAAGGGAGAGAATTGGAGAGAGTCAACACTGCATATCTATCCTGAAAAGGGAGAAGTGATTCTACAAGAGAGGTAGAGACAGAATTAGAAGACATAATTGCTTCACCTATCCATTAAAGGGAATGCAGAAAGGAAGATCACACAATAGAATCAAATCTACAGGGAGAGTTGTATGGTAAACATTTTTTGTAGTGATTAAACATATTAAATCTATGCTAGAAGAGCTTATCGAGATTCTGATATTTGAATTGGTTATAGAACAATAAGTTTGGTATGTTATGGCATGTTTTATATTGCATATTTCATATTGTGTTGCCATCAATACCAAAGGGAGACATTGATGAACTATAACTGATTGAATTTTTAAAGATGATAAGTTGATGATCACCGAGCTGCAAAAGTGAATGCAAGACATTAAATCAGTTAATGTATTGTATTTTCATTGATGTCAACTTGATATGGTTTGATTGTTCATACACATATTTTCATAACCTTGAAGATCTAAAGAGACAAAGTTTATGTGGTCGATAAAACACAAAAATTATGTATACACTGAGTGACAGTGAACAGTGAGCAGTTCACAGTATATACCGAGCACAGTAGTAACTAAACAAGTGTTACCGAGCAAGAGTTAATGACCGAGCATAACTGGAGTTAAAGAATGACAAAATTTATTAACTAGTAGAGCTACAATTTAGGGATTGATTAATTGATTATTTTATTATCAACGATCAGTTAAGCTAAAGCAAGGAAGGAGATTAAAAGTGTGTTTTATTCACCGTTATCAAGGATATATTTATGGAATAAATCTAAAGGAGAGCTTTATGGGATAAAGAAAATCATGGAGATTTTTATGGATCAAGGAGAGATCTACAACAAAAACAAGGAGATTGAACGGATAATCATATCTATATAAAGAGACAAGGAATTAATTATTAAAGAAAGGAATGTTGAATATATTTTGTGTGAAGATAGAACTCTTCATGCAGATCTGATCATACAGGTTAAAGAACATACCCAAGAAATTTTGCAGACATTGAGCAACAGAGGACACAGCATTCACCGAGAAGAATAAAGAAAGAAAGCAAAGGAACTGAAGTATATATTGATCAAAGAGGTATTATTGGACTAACAATAGATCTGAATATTTGTAAATCAAAGTTGTATTTTGAATAGATCATTTACTGTATCATTTTTACCATTGATTCAAAAAATCTCTTAACCGAGTGGGATTTAACAGTCCTTGTTGTATTGAGATACTCAAGAGTATCAAAAGGTTTTCTTGTTGAAAGCATAGTTAGTGCTAGGTCAAAAGACAAATTGTTGGTTTTAAAGCCTCTAACAAGGTCACACTTAACAGTGTGTATTGTAACCTTTAACAGGGTTGGCCCTTCACCGACCTCACTTCAGAAGAGTGAAAATATATTGGGTTACTGGTCCCAGGTAGTTTTTCCCATATTGGTTTTCCACGTTAAAATCTATGTGTCAAATGTGTATATGTTTCATTGCATTGATATTTTGTTTTACATATTAATGAAACTGGATTGGTCGGTTAACACTAAGTTTATTTGTTGCTACTCGGTAAAGTCCAGAAAAGATAAACAGTATATCTTACCGAGCAGTTTATATTTGTTAAGATTATTTATGGCATACATCTTGATGAAATTGGGACTGTAAGATAACTGAAGGTATTATATTTGA
>MU223862.1:543564-573778 GCA_018584345.1 Thuja plicata | reverse complement strand
TTCCCCCCCCCCCCCCCCCTCTTAGTTATTCTAACAGTCATGAGTTAGGTGAGCGTTCCTTGCTTTCGATTTGCCAATGTGATCCTCAATCTATCATTTTGTGAATTTTGTGACAAACCTAGATAATGTTGAAGATATTATTTTGTCATTAGTATAAAAAGGAAAATAATTTTTGAACCTTCAATAAACCTACACCAAAACACAGACTTTCAGAGATCACCGAAAGCACAAATATCAGACATCACCGAAAGTGTTAAGTACAAGAGACACCCGACAGATAAAGTGGAACCCAATAGGAGGAAATCAACAGAGGAACCCAACGAGCAGATACAGTGCAAACTGAGAGAATAGGCATAGTGCAAACTGAATGAAGAAAATAGTGCAACCCAAAAGATAGTCAAACTGAATTCAAATCAAACCGAGCATCAGACACCGAAAGTCAGTTACAGCCCGCAAAAATTGGATCTGACTTCTATGTCAGATAAAACATTCATATTCTATTTATAGAGTTTTGTTTTATTTTTAAAACCATTACTTAAGGGACAAGCAACATTAATGTAAGTGTTTTAATCAATCTAACTGATTGAAAACATGCAGACTAGGAGATCAAGGTAAAGTTGTAAACCTGTGATCATAGAGTTAAGTTTGTTTTACGTGAAACTTAATTAGGTAAAATCTATCTTATAAATACATGTTTTAATCATTCTAAATGTATGAGAGGAGGATGAATGTAGCCAACATGAACATCTATGGATCAGATTGATAGTTTCAAGAACCAGAACAACAAAAGTTGAAATTGGTTATCAAGAACCAAGAATAGAGGCTACCGAGCAACAAAGGTATTATTCAATCACAATAGGTGATACACATATACATGTAATCTTGAATGGATCTATAATCAGAAATGGTAGATTGTATACAATCAGTTCAAAGAGTAATTTTCTTACATTCTAACAAGTGAAGAAAAAGTAAAAATCCTTTCAAGAAAGGTGGATTTAACAATCATATTGTAAATCTCTTAACCGAGTGCACACTAAATAGTGTTGCTAAAGCTCTTAACAGGGTAGACTTTAACAGGTCTCCATAGATACTCCTAATAGGGTAGATAATCAGAAGTGATCAAATTGTAAGCCTTGACCGGCCCCTTTCAATCTACAGATAGTGAAGATTTTGTGGGTGTCATCCCCACTATAGTTTTTACCTTCTTACAGAGGCTTTATAGTGATATCATATCTTGTGTTATGTGTCAATTACTTTCATGAATGTTTCTATGAATGTTCACATGTTTGTTAAATTTATGAATTGATAAATCTTACACCAAGATAGTATAAAACAGATGGTTGCTTATACAATTGACTACGCAATCGATAAAGGTTAAAAGATATAAAAGTTTTAGAGTTATTGATTCAACCCCCCCCCCCTCTTAGTAGCTAGAACTCTTATTTGGAAAGCTTAAAGACTTAAGACAAAATATCATATAATGGAGAAGTATAGACTTGACAAGAGTATTGAGAATCAGAAGCTGGAAATTCAGATCTTCTATGAGTAGTATAAAGAAGCTAGAATCAAGATGAGACAGTTGTTAGATGAAAGAAAGATTATGGCATCTCTCTGTAATGAGACAGATTACCAAGAAGAAGAGATACCAGATCTATTTGAGTCTTCAGGATCTACTACAAGAAAAGCATCAAATACATCAGAAGAGAGCATCACAAGCTTAAATGAAATCAATCAACATCTGGCTGGACAAGTAAAATCTCTACAAATTAGTCAAGAGACACATATGGTAAGAATGATTGATGTCATGAACAATGCTAGACAAGCTGAACAAGAGAACACTAGCTATTGATGATAGAAGAAAGATTATTGAAAAGCTACAAGAAAAAGAGTCTGAAATACAGAGACTTACAGAACATCATCATGAGGCTACTAATCAGATTATTCTTATGAGTCAAGAGGAAAATAGAATGAATGTTGAACTCATTGAAAGAATAGAAGCTATCGGTGAGCTAAGGGAAGAAAATGAAAGCTGAAACAAGAACTCAGAATTCAACAGCAACATAATGAGATAATCAAAAGAGCTAAAGAAAGAAATAAAAGAATGGATGATTTTCTTGATGGACAAAGGAGAGCCAACAACGGCACTGGACTAGGCTATACCGAGAATGAAGAATCACCCAAGCAAGGTGATCAAAAGAATGTCTATGCAAATCTGAGACCAAGAATGATGACATGCAATCACTGTGGAAAGCAAGGCCACACATCAAATGTATGCAAGAGCAAAATGAAAGTTATTCCTAAATCTACATCTTCATTCATAGGATTTTGTTATAAATGTAACAAGAAAGGACATAAAGCATATGAATGTAAGTCTGAGATGAAACAACCAAAGAAGGAAACCTATATGGACAAATACTATCCTACTTACAAAATGCATGGGCACACTATTCTTGAATATTGGAAAAAGAAAAGGCAAGCATGGAAGCCTAAAGGTCAAGAATCTGCCCATCAACCGAAAAGAGTCGATAACCAGTATGTATGGGATTACAACACTTGGGAAAATTGTACAGCATGTCAAAGATTTGGTGACATTGTTGCAAACTGTATGAGATAATGGTTAAGAAATCCTAGAGGATGGACTAACCCCAAAATGGCATGTTTACACTGCCATAAAGTTGGTCATCTCAAGAAAGAATGCAGAGACCGAATGATAGAGACCAGCACCTTTGCCAATGGAAACACCATTGAAGACAAGGAAAATGAGAAACACAATGTGGAGGAAAGCTACGAACAATGATGAAGCTGGACCAAGCAATACAATTGGTGACACCCTATCCAATGGATCTGGTGACATCACCACCCCCACCTAAGCAGAACAAGTAAGTATGGAACTGCATTACACCAAGTTATATTTTGCATCAGTTCCAATCATACATAGTTAAAAATTTCAAATTAGTATGATTATGGATGCATTATGGTATTAATTGTTAAATTCTATAAAAAATATTTCTTCATTTAATACATACCGAAATGCATCAGTATACATTCAAAGCTAAAGTTTCTGCACTTACCGAGAATCGTCGGTTAATCTGTCAGTAATCGAGTGAGTTGCTAAGTTGTCTTTGTAAAACACCGAAACCCATCAGTAAAAGTAACAAGTTAGATGACTGCCTCGAAGCATCACATGGTCACCGAAAAGGGAAGTTAGTTTATCAAATGATGACTCTGTCTTCACACACCGAGGAGTGGTTGAGCATTAATGACCCGACCTAGGGCAAAGTCTATAAATAGATGATGGAGGAGTTTCATTTCTCACCTGCAATTTTGAGCGAAGCAACCAGAGCGAAAAAGAGATAGAAGCAACAACATTGCAAAGCAACTCCAACCTGTTACAAATCACTCCAAGAAGATTAGTAACAACTATAGAGGTTGAATTAAGTACTAATCATAACCAAGAACTATGTTCATCTTTTACGGAAAGCCCTAAATGTCTGAAACAATGGCCATGACTTCAAGAACTGCTAAGTTGAAGAGAATCAAGAAATAAAAGGTCAATCTTGTCAATAATTTGACTTGTGTGGAACCACACTACAAGATATACCTTGAGGTTGTGTCACAACCCGACAATGTTGGACGATTCTCATGAATACCAGCTAGGGTTTTGCTTGTCGGAGATGTGCGAGCATACGTTCACTACAAGATTGCATAAATTGGTGAACTGGAGGTTGAACAAGCTTTCAAGAAGCTATGTAAAGATGATGGAACCATTAAAGATTAGCACAAGCACATGGAAGTGAAAGGGATCAAAAATTCCCTACTATTCTTGAAAGTGTTCAAAACTAGGTGGATTCGATTAATATTGAGAAGAATTCACAATCATAAGCTATGGCTGGATGAGCCTAAACCAATAACTCAAAATGTTATACATGTAGTCATCAATTATCCTATAACCAAAAAGGTAAAGGCATTGAAGCACCCACCCAAGGCTGAAATTGAAAATAATACAGGAGCTAAGTGTGATGGAAGAGGACTTAAGGTATCCACTATCATAGATGATGAGCTGAAATTTGGAGCATGTGTCCAAGGATACAAGTTCTTTCAAGCTAGAAGGGTGAACAGCATAGCATCTAGAGCAGTGGACACAGTATATAAGATTGTGAAGAAAGGAACTCAACTGGATCTATCAGTTCTTCTACTCAAGCAGCTAGAAGAGAACCTAAAGAGAATCAGAAATGCAAAATCAAACTCATGTAAGTTTGGTTCACTTATCATGTGCATTTTCTTTTACTTCCAAGAATCCTTTCCATCAATAGGAGATGTAAAATGGGATACAACTAGACCAATCACCATATAGATCAGTGAGTTTATAAAATCACTGGGAGACAATTTTGAGACAGTTATAGATGAGTATTTTGTTGGATTCAAGGAGAGAATGCAGAAAAGAGTAAGGATCCCCGAGCAATTAATTGAGAAATTCAAGAATGATATATGATTCATGGTAGACACAAACTTTACATATATAAAACCTATTGTACCAAGGACAGCATGGCTACAACCACTTGACTATGAAGTAAACATAGATCAAGTATCCAATGTAATTGATGCATTGATAAATGAGCCCTTAGACAAAACACAACCCAAGTTTGGCACCTATGAAGAAGCCAAGAATAGAATCAAAACTGGCTTGGTTGTGAAATAGATAGATAGAAAAAGGACAAAATGGTAAAGAAATTGAAGAAAATGTTGTCAGTTATAGAGGAAGAAACCGAACAGACAGAAGAAACCAAGGGACAGTCACCCGTCGGTGAGGCTAAGCAGGAAAGTGACTCTGAGTCTACAGAGTTAGATACTCCATTACCTATACCAGCTAAGAAGCCTAGAACCATAGCTGCTTCAAGGATAAGAAGTCAAACAGCTAAGGACACAATTCCTTCACCATTGAAGAAAGGTCAAGTAAGGACCTACAAGAGGAAACCTCCCACACAGAAAATAGGGCCAACAAAAAGAAGAAGGCTCATAAGAACCAAGGAGGACATTGAGGACACAAAATAGGATGAAGGTGTTCAAGAATAAAAGAACAAGATACCTAAAATAGTTGATGAGGTATGTGCCTCAATTATAAATACAGGCTCAGTAAATACTAGGATGGTCAAGCAATGGTTAAAATTGGATCCCTTGGATAAAAATAAGATTGAGGAGGCAATCATCAAGATGATGTGCATATACAAATACCTCCCAATATAACTGATAGACTTTATGCCCAAAGAACTTCAAGATAGGCTATCAACAAGATGGACATTTGCCTTATCAGTCATGCCTCCCAAATCAAAAATGGAGGAGATCAAAGAAATGATGAAGGCTCATTCCAAGAGGTTATCACCGAAGATGAGAGCCTACCAAGAGCTTAAAGGACATCTACTAGATCTAGACCAAAAGAGTGAAGCCGAATGGAGGAAAATACTTAATATTCTTGAAAAGGATACAAGTCCTGAGCTACAGAGAGCTCTAACCAAAAATCAAGAGACCAAGGATGATTAGGCTACTGAGAGCACCAAACCAATTATCATCACAGATTTAGAATTGGAGAAAGAGGAAATGGACACAACAGGAAACAAGAACATGGATGTTGCAGATGAGACATGGTCGGACACCACTATGGAAAAAATTGAGGACAATACAATCACTGACATCACCGATCACCCTGCAGAAGAAATTCAGAAAGATGAAGATATCACTGTTGCCAAGGACTAGACCAAGGAACGGGACAATATAATTGATGCTACACAGGTGAACATAACGGGAAATATGACAATATTGATGGAAGCCATCAATATACTCTAGGAAAAGGAGAAAAAACCAACCAAAAGTGATAGTATACCCAAAGAAAAGGGTGATGCAGAACAAAAGGATGCATCAGAAGAACAAAAAGACACATCTGAAGAACTGATAGATGATATTGATGCACAGCAAGACAAATTTTCTGATCAGAAAAGTGAAGAAGCGAAGCAAACAAAAGATGGAGAAAAGAAATAGAAAAGTGAAGAAGAAAAGAAAGATGACACACCATAGCATACAGGAGAAAAATCTATAGATGAACCCAAGGCTAATGAGGAGGAATCTTCACCTAACTGATGGGTTGACACCGAGAAGAAGGTAAAAGAAAGTTCATCTACCAAGCCTTCACTGAGCACTTAAGAGAACACAAATGAACTAGCACTAGTAGTTCTCAAAGCTACATCAACACAAATCTCAAAGAAGAAGAAGAAAAAGATTAAGCTATTTACTTTGGATGAAATTATTGAGATTCCAATATGTGATCCTAGAACATTGGATCCAATTGAGCTAACAAAGTATGCAAGACTTTGTGAGAGAAAAACTATCCATGAAAAAGCTTAGGAAGGCTACAAAAGAAACAAAGGTACTGGAAACTACAAAAGATATACTACAACAGATAGTACCTAACACTAACATTGATCAAGATACTCCTATAATTGATCAATTGATTGTTCTCACAGAAGCAATACAATCTCAGAATGTAGATGCTGAAAAGGCAATTGAAGAGCGAGCAGAGCAGAAATTCCAATTCAAGCTAGCAAACAAAATCAGCCAAGAAGTGGCAGAGAACAAGGTGAATCTTTCTGACCTTGTAAGTACATTGGACCCCATTATTTCAGAAGCTATAACCTTAATCCATAAGTTATGCACTTTAGATCAACTCACTAAGGAGTATAGTGAGAAGATAGCACAAATTGATGTTGATCTACAAGCAAGTGTACAAGGTCTCACTAACAATGAAGATGCAATCAAATTGCACTATGAACAGCTCAAGAAAGCAATAAAGATGAGACGGGACATTCAAAATTTAGAATCAAAGTTCAAAGATGAGGTAACCGAGCTCCAAGCTCTAATTTTACCCAATCTCACATTACTGCAGTAGTACATGACACTGGCAAGAACACTAATTGCCACCCCAAAAATGTTTTTCTTAGACAGTATTTATGATATGCATGCCAAAATTGCATTAGAGAACATGGCTCTAGAACACCTTAAGGATAAATGGGAACAGATGATGGAAGAAATGTCAAACTCTCATTCCCATATTCTGGATAATCTGTAAGTTACACATTTTTGCCAAAATTTTGACAACTTGTAAGTTGTATGTCTTTGTCCTTAATATCAAAAAAGGGGGAAATGATATGTATATACATCATAAGGTGAAAAGGTGAAAAGGAGAAAGGAAAGCATAAGTATACATGTATAGACATACTATAATGCATACAGTTAGGGGGAGTCATATAATGACAGGATGTATACATGGTGTACATACTAAACATGTTAGTGTTCTTACACATATCAATTTTTTATACTAATGTCAAAGGGGGAGATTGAAGACATTATTTTTCCATTAGTATACAAAAGGAAAATAGTTTTTGAACCTTCAGTAAACCTACACTGAAACACAGACTTTCAGAGATCACCAAAAGCACAGATATCAGACATCACCGAAAGTGTTAAGTACAACAGACACCCGACAGATAAAGTGGAACTCGACAAGAGGAAACCAACAAAGGAATGCGATGAGAAGATATAGTGCAAACTGAGAGAACAGACACAATGCAAACCAAAAGAATAAAATAGTGCAACCCAAAAGATAGTCAAACTAACTTCAGAGCAAATCGAGCATCAAACTCTGAAAGTCAATTACAGCCCGCAAAAAGTGGATCTAACTTCCACTTCAAATAAAACATTCATATTCTATTTATAGATTTTTTTTTAAAAAAACCATTACTTAAGGGACAAGCAACATTAATGTAAGTGTTTTAATCAATCTAACTGATTGAAAACATGCAAACTAGGAGATCAAGGTAAAGTTGTAAACCTGTGATCATATAGTTAAGTTTATTTTACATGAAACTTAATTAGGTCAAATCTATCTTATAAATAGATGTTGTAATCATTCTAAATGTATGAGAGGAGGATGAATGTAGCCAATGAGAACATCTATGGATCAGATTGAGAGTTTCAAGAACCAAAATAGCAAAAGTTGAAATTGGTTATCAAGAACCAAGAACAGAGGCTACCGAGAAAAAGATGTATTATTCAATCACAATAGGTGATACACATATACATGTAATCTTAAATGGATATGTAATTAGAAATAGTAGATTGCATACAATTAGGTCAAAGAGTAATTTTCTTACATTCTAACAAGTGAAGTAAAAGTAAAAATCCTTTCAAGGAAGGTGGATTTAACAATCCTATTGTAAATCTCTTAACCGAGTGCACACTAAACAGTGTTGATGAAGCTCTTAATAGAGTAAACTTTAACAGGTTTCCACAGATACTCCTAACAGGGTAGATCATCATAAGTAATCAAATTGTAAGCCTTAACCGGCCCCTTCCAATCTGCAGATAGTGAAGGTTTTGTGGGTGCCATCCCCACCGTAGTTTTTACCTTCTTACAAAGGTTTTTTGCAATATCATATCTTGTGTTATGTGTCAATTACTTTCATGAATGTTTCTATGAATGTTCACATGTTCGTTAATTTTATGAATTGATAAATCTTACACCAAGATAGTATAGAACAGATGGTTGGTTATACAATTGATTTCACAATGGATAAAGGTTAAAAGATATAAAAATTTTAGAGGTATCGATTCATGCCTCCCCTCTCAGTACATACTTCCCATTAATTCCAAAAAATGTATTAAGATCCGCTATTTTTTGTTTAGAAAAATTAGGAATTTGAATGGACTTATTTTTCTCCTTCTCTAAATTAGGATGAACTACGTATGAATCCTCTTCTACTTGATCTAGCACTAGATGGATTTCACATATTTTGATAATCTTGAGTGATATTTTGGAATACATTCTCCTCTTGATATCATAATCATCTTTAGCATTAGCCTAATAGTCCTCAAGTTGTATTTTATGCCTATATTTTCAGCCATTTACCAATCTTATTCTATCATAGGGGTCAAAATATGACCTTGCTATATGAAATGAGAGATGGTAAAATTGTAATTCTTCTACGAATATTTTTTTTGTTGATAGTGATGGGCATAATTCATCACACATTTTCATGATGATTGGGAATTGAATCCCACCCTTCTTCTTCTAGATTTTATCATAAGCTATCAATTGCATTGTTACCTTTTGTAGAACCATCTTATCAGTCAGGTTCCTTTATAAGCATGCAGGAATATGAAGAGAACCCTTGAAGTGGAATGTTGGGGACTGGATGAACCATGAGCACTATATTTTTATCAATTTTATTGCTTCTTGCGATATCCTCATGCGAATGGTACCTTAAAGAGATCAAACAATATGCATGATGAAGGCACCATTAGCTCTCCCAAAATTAGCAATATTATATAGGTTCTACCAAGGATAACATCCATATGACCTCAATCATCCTAGACCACGTCCTATGTGTTCCTTGTACTTCAAACCTTTATATTTGGACACTTTTTCTAACATGTAGACAATGTAGGAACTCATACAAAAGGACTATGAATGTCTCAAATTCCTCAATTATTCATCTAGGTTGTCACTGATTAACCTTGACTAATCTATGACCATAACTACATCCATCACTTATTCAAAAAAGTAGAAAATATATGGATCAAAGATTAATGATTGTGGGAATCTCATGATTTGACTCAAAAACATCACAAGGTCACTATATTCCTATTTGAAGTCCATCGTAACAAGTTGCTTGGGCATATTGGAATGATGAAGCTTAGTCTTCTACATTCACTTATGGTTGATGACTTCTACACATTCATCTGCTCTGTAATCATATATCCTTAACACCATTTCCTTTATTTTGTATATCATGGAATGATAAAGCAAGATCCTGAATGCTTTGGAAAATGCCTCCATATGGGATTTGCCAGCATCTTGTCATTAGAAGCCAAAATTGATATTTTCTCAGAATTGTACTATTGTACACATTCAACAATCAATTTTGGGCACTGGACATCAGGAGGGAAACAAGTTGTTGCCACAATTTCACTTTGGACCATCTTCTTAGCTAAAATTGATGGTGGATGTCCTTCATAGCCAAACATTCTTCTTTTGAATTCATTCAAATTGAAATTTCACAAGTTGGTGCCACTAACTTCTTTCCACTTTGACATGATCCGTGACTTGAGGAGAAATCATTTGAGCACACTATTGATTTGAGCTTATTTTGACATGGTTGCCACCTTTAATTCTACCACCCAACTTCTTGAAAAACAAGATAATTAACATTAGAATTGTGGCAAGGAATATAAGAGGCTACCCCTGGTTGTACCATTTTTTTTTCCTTTTCACCCATTCAACTACAAGACATTTTGTTAAATGGTTTACTTGCTATGAATGTGCTTGTTTTCAGACTTGCATATGATAGATGTTTTTTATGTTTCAATGTATAAGGAGGCATATGAAATCATACAAATAAAAGATATTTAAATGCAATCCCTCATCACTACTCAATGTTAGGCAAAGTCAAACAATTGTCATGCAATGTCAATTAAGTGAATTTGTTATTGTCTCACTGTGATTTTCTTGTAATAGATTGCTACTTTCATGTAATCATAAACTGAGGTGCACTGCCATACAGAGAATAATGTGCTATATATTTAATGACTAGGTAAATTATTAACAAAATTATAGAACTAGGAAATGTTGCAGACCTATGATTAGCAAGTGACCACCATTCTGTAAATGATTATCTCATTCTTCGCACAGCATAAACACATGTAAGAAGTCTAAACTTCATGATAGCAGGGAGATATCTTACTTTGTCCTTATACAAAGAGTGGGAGTGCTCGGAGCAACATTATCAGTTCTGAAAATCAATGATTTATGTACTCCTAGCAACCCATGAGTAATAGAGTATTTCCTTTAAATGGTATTGTCCACAAATCAGAATCTTAACATGCCTTGAAATTTCTATGGCCTTATAGATTTCAAGAATATGCATATGTTTCTTCTTTAGTGTTTGAGCTCTGAAATAACAACAACAAACATATTTTTGATCTTTACTTAGTCATTTGATAAAGCTTATAAATTCAATGGTTTCCTTACATAAAGGCCATGATATGTGATCTGAATGTTGGGATATGAGGCCCAATGGTCACATGATCGTTCACTTTCTTCCATCTCTACGTATTCGAAGAGCTCTCTATAAATGGGCAGTCATGTATTGTATTATCAATGTATTGTAGACTGGATTAATATAGAATTCCCTGCTTCGAGTGTGGAGGTAGGAAAATTGATGAACCACAATAAAATCATGTCTATTATGTTTTTGTGTTCTTTGTATTGTCTTTACATTTCCGTTTCTCTATTTGTTTTAATATTTACAATTGGTATCAGAGCCAAGGTGAGGCTAGAGAAGAGATGGAAGAAGATGAAGTTGATTTTGTCATTGACAAATTTCTTGCAAACTTAATCTCGGTAGAGAGTGATGGTGTGCCTCCAAAGACCAAAATAATTCACCATGTGCATTGGTGGGATGGCTGGGAAGATAAGCCTAAAGCTTAACCAGAAGAAGATTTAAAAGCTCTCAGATTTTTATGTAATTCTTGAGTGCACGGGTGGTGTGCAACGTATGAAAAACATTATGAAAGAATTGTGGAAGAGGGAAAAGGTAGACAAGTCTAGAAAGTTTGTTAAGGACCTGGTGATGATCTATTATAAAATGGATTTCTCTAATTTTGGGTTTAGTCTCGATAATATGAATGATTTTGCTTCCAAAATTCATAGGATGTTGTAGTTGGATTACAAAGAAGCACTTGCTCTTGGAGAATGAAAGTTTGTAAGAGACGAGAAGTTCATTGTGAAAGAAGATGAAGGAGTAGAAGATGTTGAGGAGGTTATAGTTGATATAAGAGGCTTGCGTATTGGCCAAGAAGAGGGTCAAGAAACCCAAATTGTTTCTCATCCAGGGGTCGAGGAGTTACAGCTTGTTATGTGTTTGTTAGAGTTGAAGGAAGGATGGAAAAGTGGAGGTTGGCAGAATATGATTCACCAGGTTGACATGGATGGTGATGGGATGGTTAACTATGCAGAGTTTAGGAAGAATCATTCTCTCATTCCCCCTCAAAATATTCAGGAAGGTGAATACAAAAAGTTCAGCACTGTAAGAGGGGAAAAGGAGCCTTCAAATCAAGAGTTTTATCCTATACTAGTTCATGAACGAGAATGTGTTCCTCTCGCTCCCAATGTAGGTGAGCATCCATCTAAAAAGTGCAGCTTATCAGAGGACGAATTGGTGGAGTTTATTGTGCAGGAGAGAAATGATGACCGTACAAAATGTGAAGATGAATCTCTTAACCATTCACCACATTATCCTTTGTGTGATGTTCATCCCACGCAAGCAACTCATGATGGTTTTGTTCTACTCGATGATGTCTCTATTTACGTGACTTTAATCTAGAGCATCCAACGTTGGCAAATAGTCTTCCAAGACACTCCTCTCACACCTTGAAGACACCCACACACCTTCTGACCAATCCAAACCGTGTGTTGGGATCCTTCTCTGGTGAAGGTAATTCTCTGTAGAATCCCTTAACAGTCGCAGCTAATTCTCTGCGTACATGTTCCATTTGGGAAACTGCGGATAATGCATAGTCCAATGCAGGTAATAATTCGCACGTTCAAACTGCACAAAGACTAAGTAAAGAATCAACAGACATCAAAGCACAGTCTATTTTTCAGGGCTATATAGCTCGGAAAGCATTTTGAGGCCTACAAGGCCTTATAAGGCTCCAAGCTTTTGTTCAGGGACATTTGATTAGGCGACATGTTGTGGGAGCCTTACGTTGTTTGCAAGCAATTATTAGATTGCAAGCTCTAGTTTGTCGCTGCCAAGTTAGAATGTCAAAATAAGGATTGGCTATACAAGGGAAGTTTGGACATAGGCACAGACATAATTGTCCAAGAGGAAATGAATTGGAGAGAAAAAGGTCCACAGGTTTTGTGGCCAACAGAGCTTCCCAATCTGAGCAGGTTGCTTTGTTTTATATACAACATCTAAATTTCAAGACATGCACTGTTGAGGATTCAGTCCTCAAGTTTATGAATTCTAAGGTTTTGAAAAAGGATGAAGTGTTGGGGATTGGTGGCGATAGGGAGGTGAAGCACTCTGAGGTATATTTTCCTAGAAATGAAAAGCGATGGGGGTTTTCATCTCTGAATATTTTTCAAAAAAGTATGAGTGGGATGCATCCTTATGCTACCAGGGTTTGGGAATCGAGCTTTGGGGAGCATAGTCATTTTTTGAATCCTGGTAAAGGCATGGAAACAATTAGAGGAGAATATGGTTTTAATTCTGATCTGACTTGGAGACTACTCATTTGGAGTGTGTTGGAGCAAATTCTGGCAAAGTTGAGATCTTCTCAAGGTCTCGTTGCTTTCTGAGATTCGGAATAGGAAGCAGAGGATGCCACACTACATGGATGCGTCGGTTGGACTTCACAGGGGATTGTTGGGATATGAAGCCCAACGGTCACATGACCGTTCACTTTATTTTGTCCTTTCGTATTCAAAGAGCTCTCTATAAATGGGCAGTCATGTATTATATTATCAATGTATTGTAGACTGGATTAATATAGAATTCCCTGCTTTGAGTGTGAATATAGACAAAATATCAAACCACAATAAAATCGTGTCTATTATATTTTTGTCTTCTTTGTATTGTCTTTACATTTCTGTTTCTCTATTTGTTTTAATATTTACACTGAATGAATAATTTTTACTCCTCTGAGTTGGCACCGAAATATTAAACATGGACTACATTAAGTTAATTTGTTTGAGTGTTGGTCACATCTAAGGGCCACACATGAACCAGGAAGCTCCACGCATATATATAACTACTAGACTTAAGGAATCGACCCACTTGAAATTCTTCCACTAACTATTCCAGTAGTAGTTTCTTGATATCATGATGTAGACATTCCCTAAAAGGCTTTCACAATTTGCAATATAAATAATCGTCTAGCAATAACACTGCCAAGGTTCTCATGTTCTTGACATGATGAGGGAGTCATGCTGTTGGAGATTTCCAGCAAAGAAAAATCTATGTCAAATGAACGTGCCTATATACCTGCGCATAAGTAAATAGAATATGAGTCGTTACAACCTTTAGTTCTCCTATCCAGATTCGTAAATCGCTCAGTCAAAATTTCTTATGTCAATGATAATATTTCAGTTTTCACACAATAAATTCCTAGCTCCTTGATTATTCACCAGTGACAAGTCTTTTCCATCAATAATAGAAAAGGCCTACTAGAAATTATATCTCACTTTAAAAAGTTTCAACCACTTTAGACAAAACTCAAAGCCGACAAAATAATATTCCTCCTTTCTTGATAGCTCCAAATTAGTACTATGCAAATAATTTACTATCATCACAATTTTGTGTCTCTTAGGTACTTTTGAAAGTTGATAAATTCTTAAAATATTTAATGAGGGATCTACCGTTACCTCCAATGCTAAATAATGAAGTGCATATGCGAATCTTGATATGAATCCACCTCAAATATGAATTGGGTTTTTGTTCTTAGGTTTCTTGAATTGAAAGTAAAACGCTTTCAAGCTCACTAAGAGAAAAAAAAAATACATAACAAAGCATAACTGAATAAACATCTCACTATCCTTTTTAAGCATGTTGTTGATTTCCTTCTATCTGTCACTTAATATTCCTTTCTTTTTTCTTTCAATTTCCCCTTTTTTAATTTAATTTGAAATGAGGGAATAATAATAAAAAGACCTATTAAATATTCATTGAACTTACCATTATGGTGCAAGAGCACCTAACTTTGTTGGTCAAATGTGATCAATTGATAAAATTTTGCATTGTAAGCCATCTTAGCATTGTAATAGGGTCATATGAGCCCTTTCATGTTGTAATGAGGTTCATAAAAGTCAATAAGGTCATATGGTAAAAAATTATCAAGTTGCAAGAAAAGTTGCTTGACAACTTTTCTTGCAACCAAATGACCAATAGTGTCTAAATTGTCTTAATTGGTGTTTTAAGCATCTATCTGATGTAAAAAGGTCTATAAAGGTTTGTTTGATGTTAATAAGGTCAAATATTGATAAGTAGGAGATATTTTCGAAAACAAGTAAAATTATTATATTGTTGTTAGGATTAAACTGTGTATTTTTTTGAGTCAGACTCATTGACCCATGCTTCACCTCTATGAGCATCACCTAGATGCATAAGTGCTAAGTGTTCCATTCATTCTCATGAGAGATGGGTTCTTGTGAACCACTACTCATGAAACATGGGTCAATGAGTTTGACTCAAAAAACTATGTATAGTTGAATCTTGATAGCAATATCATAAGGTCAAATATGTAAGACTTTAGGCAAGTTGTGCAAAAGTTGCCAAGAAAGTTCTCAAGGCAAAAATTGCCAAAATGGAAAAAATTGTGAAGGAAGGACATCTAACAATCATGGGGTTTGAATTTTAGTTGTAACTGTCATAGAGGCTTGTAAAAGGGCTATAAAACAAGAAATAGCCAAGTAAAAGCACAATTAAGTGTCACCTTTTAAGCTAACTTGATTGACTCGACCCAATTAGACTCGGTCAAGTCTAACACGACCGAGTCCACGTAGGTGCCACGCGGCATTGAATGGCGCCTACATGGCCTAGTAGAATCCTTCCTGAGCCAACGCGAGGGCTAGTAGGACTTGGCTGAGTTTGACATGGCCTAGACTAACTTGGCCGAGTTTGCCTAGGTGGTATACCATGTTGGCAGCCAAACCCCCAAAAACATCAAAAAACCAAAATTTTGCACTTGTGCTCTTTTGTTCTCTACTCAAAATATAAAATGTCAAAAAAGTAAAAGTACCCTTTTTTAGGTCTCAAAACTACGATTCGGGACATATAAATTTTTTATTGTTTCATTTACAAAACGTTGAACAAATTTGCTAAAAACTCCATGTAGGTATATTAAGTTTTGAGAAGTCGTTGATTCAGAAAATATTTAAAAATGCTAAATCAATTCTAAAGAATTTTAAAATCATATACAACACTAGAGAAGAGAGTCCTCCTCAAAATATGTAATTTATTTGGGTTTTGGTGTAGTTTTGATAAGGGAAAAGTGGTGGGAGACAAAAATTGTTGAGTTCAAGTAAGTTCAACTTTGAATACTTATAACGGGCAAACTATAGATCGAAAACACTTCTTTCTCTTTTCTACACTAGCTATACATGTCATCTAAATCATATTCTAAAATTGGAGGGAAAAACAATGTTTTATTTATAATGATTTGGCAGGAAGTAAACCACCTGATTTGCAGTATTTTTCAGGAAATAAAAAATAGACCTAAAAATTTCAAAAACATATTAATTTTTGTTCAATTTTTTTAAAAACAATTATAGCCATAAAATTCATCCTATTTCACACATTTCATCTTTTTACATCATCTTCAAATTCTCAACAGAAATGTGACTTTTATGCCCTTGAAGTTTTACAGTTTTGGTGTTGTTAACCTTTTCCTTTGTAAAAGGGTGACATTTTATTGTGGTTTTACCCAGCCAAATAGAAGGGGGGGGTCAGTTTTGTAAGTTTTGATAATGAAGATGCAATAAAAACAAGATTGTTTTATGTTTACCAGTCCTTGTGACTGTAACCATATGCCATAGGCCCTTTGTATGTTGGTGATAATGTGTGGTTGATTTTTGGAGACATAATTAAATGTTACCCTTCATTGGTAATCAGGTAGAAACAATTACACTCCAAGACAATCAATGAGAATGATATCTGCTCCACGTTTTTGCTTGACTGTGATTGTAACAGTCAGTTTCATGCTCTTGTATGATGGTGTATTGATCTGCACTCCTTTGGAGAGGATAACACATTTTCGGAAGTGGGAACTTTCATTTGAGTCCATTTCCATTTATTTTTATGGTGTATATTGGTAGATATGATATGTTTTCTATAACCTGCCTGAAACTGTCATTAGGGTATACAGTGGGTAAAATAAATTGTATACTTATTGTTCTAACTAGTGAAATCCTCTGTAACCTAGTTGATTTAAGGGTGGGTGGATATATTTCATGATTTAGTTGGTTTCAGGGGAAAATAATCAAGTTACTATTGTATGAGATGAAAATATATGTTCAAGAAGGAATACAATAAAACTTTTAAAGCATTCAAACAACTAATAACAACCCAACATATAGTTTAGAATAAGAAGACATAAAACAAAATGAGAAAACCATAGAGGTAAACTTAAATGTCTCCTTGATGTAGAGATTTTTCCAAGCTTTTTGGTGGATTTGTGTGCTCAAAGTATGGTTGCTCAAGCTTCAAAGGTTGTAAAAGGATTTTGTCATTATAATGGTATGTTGGATGATTTCAAAATTTAAACTATCATGATAACTTTGTATGAAAAGGTGGATGATTTGTGAAGGATTGATGGTTCAATTTAATAGGAAAGGAGATGATGAAATGGATAGTCCAGATCGAAAGCTTAGGAAGGGCTAGGATGCATTTGAGGGGAAGCACATGGATTGTGCTTTCTCAAACTCATAGACTTGTGACAAGTGTTACAAGGGGAGATGATGAAAGACATGGGGTTTGGGGAAGATATGTCATAAAGGCACATCTTGTCTCAAATCCCAAAGGCCAAGCCTTGAGGATTGTGACCATTTTGGGAAGTGGGGTGAGGGAACAAATGTGTAAGGAATGTGGTTGGGGATGTAAGAGCATTTAAGTTTGACAAGCGGAGAGGGAGTTGGGATTGAAGATGATTTGACATAGAGTTGACTTTAAGGTGGGGTAGGATTTCTTAATCTTTGGATTAGGATTGCACAAATGTTTAGGGGAGGATTAGGTTTGGATGACAGGGTGTTGGTTGTTTTTCCAGTTTTGAGCCTTGCTATAAAAAAATTGGATCCCAGTGATTATTTTTTTCCTGAAATGTCAAAACTTGTCCAGTATAACCAGAATTTATTGCAAATTATCATCTCCAAGCATTAAAAGTGATAAAAAAAAATGTGAAAATCCTACACCTTAGGTCATATTTTGTCCAAATCATGCAAAAAAAACCCTAATATTCTCATCCTAGTTCTATTTTGAACTCACTTTTTGCCGAGCAACTTAAAATGTTTTAATTCATGTGATATTTTTCATGTTTTAAGTTAGTCACGTGATCTCTTAAAACTTTTTGAACACTCCCTTTTGTTATGAGACTCAACGCAAAGCTTTGGTCACGTTATCTCAGAAGGAAAAGAATATACTTTATAAGATTGGGAGATTTAACGTGAGTGGTCAATCTTCAAGTTGATCCCATGGTGGGTGTGAAGTCTCCAGATAAATTCATGAGTTAAGAAATCATATGGCGACTTTGAATTCCTTTCAGTTGTGAAGTCTCACAAACATACCAAAGTTAAAGCATGGTTATTATATTTACTCAGTCGTGAGATCTCTAAAGAAATCAAGGGTTAAGTGAAATGTCTTGAGATCTAGCGACCACCATCAGATTCAAAATAATCTTGTGGTTGTCATTTAATCTCGAGATAAAAGTGCATATGAGTAAAAGCTTAAGAGATTTGGTGACAACTGTTGATTGAGGAAAGATCTAAAGGCTGGTGCTTAATCTCAGAGTAGACCTTGAGTTAGATGATTTGTTCAGCGAAAATGAGATTCAATCAGTCGCTAAGTCTCCATATGAACTATGGTGAGCAAAGGTTAAGTCAAGGCTAGGTGAAGTTTGTAGCGGGAAAATCTGGACTATAGATGAGAAAAGATCTGAAGGTCGGTGTTAAGTCGCTGATAGAAGTCAAAAGTCAAATATTATCTACCGACTCAGAGATAATGATTTAGATGCTAACACATGTTTAAGTCATCCCAGAGATATGTGGCGCACGTAAAGTATCAAAGCAAACTTGTGGTTAGGAAATTTATCTAGCGACTTAGAGATATCCTGCAGTCGCGAAGTCTGATGACAAACTAAAGTTAAGGATAAAGCTTGGGAGATTTAGCATAATCCGTTGGATTAAATATGATCTAATGATAGTCACTTAGTCTCTGAATAGATGTAGTAAGTACAAAATGAATGAGATATTTAACGCAAGTCGTTAGATTAAAGAGGATCTAACGATGGTCGCGTAATCTCTAAGTAAACTCATGGTAAGCCAGAAGGTTCAGTGACTTCGAGTTTTTTCAGTCACATGATCTCTAAAAGAAAAAAGGTTAAGTAAATTTGAAAGCACGGTTAATATGAAAGATCTAAACTGTTGATAGATTTCAGATCGCATGGTGCATGTTAAATCTCATAATAAAACTGGATTTAAGGCTAATTCTCAACGACAAGGAGATAGAACAGTCGCATGGTCACCAAGAGAACTGGAGTAAGAGTAAGGTAAAGTTATAAGGGTTTTGTCTCACACCATGATGTACAGTAGCTAGCTAATTAAAAAAAAGGGATTGTGATAGCATGTATGAAGTCTATTAAGCTGTAATAATGTGATCCAATCATATCAAGCATAGAGCTTATTTCGCATATAATAAGGTTTTTTAAACTAACAAAAGCACTCATGATTATCCCAATTGGATTTTTTCAAAATTGATCACTTGTCAACCTCAGACGCCATGGCTAAAAAAAATTGATATCAAAGCACGCAGAGTAATGACAGAAGTGACTGAATAATAATTTTATGATATCGAATAGACTAGTGCATTGATTTCTCAGGAATAAATAAGCATTGTCGTTTCTCATTTCAGTTTACCAAAGTTTCACAATATAGAGATAAATATTGCATGAGTGTTAGTGCTTTCAAAAGAATAGAATTGTCTGGGTTTTAGTGTGAAGAAACAAGAATTTTTATTTAAGATCGGCATTTTTTAGTTAAGAGCAGAAAAGATGAGTTGAGCAGCAAGTGTGGCTTCAACCAGTGGAAAGAGTGGAGACACCGAAGATGATGAGAAAGGAAAAAGAAATTACTCTGATGAATTTGTGGCTCTGCTACTAGGAACTAATTAGGGGAAAAAGGTAAATGATGAATTCATTTCTAATGATATGTCATATTGTAGAGATGCTAAGACTCATGATGTTTCTAGACACCATCTTTTCAATTACTTTCATAAAAATAGCAATGGTCATGTTCCTGTTTCAAACTCATGGACATCAGGGTTAGCTAAATTGATAGTGCCAGACATCTTTGTAGATGTAGATTTTTTGTTTGAATTGGCCAATAGATATGATACCATATCTAAGACCATCAAGAAGAATAATGGAACAACCCTATTTACTCTAGATAGGACATCTTTCATGAAATATTTCAACCTTTACAACCCCTGCACCATAGAGATAGACCTAAAAGAATTAGAAGCTAGTTATGTTAGGGAAGCCTCCATTGTGGCTAAGTTGATTCAAGGTCATGTGCCCAAAAATACAATAAATTACATAGCGGCCATACCAAATTCCACTGCACCCCATTTCTACAAGGATTTAGCTTTTTATATGAAATATATTTCCTATGGACTATGTAGAGTTTTAGGAGTGGATGGGGGTAGTGAAAGGATATCTTCAGATATTCTAATGATTGTTTTGGATCTTCAGAGTCCACATGTTAGCACAAATTGTGATTATATCTAGTATGTTATTGACCGAATGCATCAAGAGTTCATAGACATTCAGAAAAAAGAACCCAACCCTAAATTATTGCAATATTCTCTTTTGCTGCATTTGATTTTGTTTTACAATTTCAATATCATGGACCTGAAAATTTTGAGACCTAGGAGATTCTTCCAAGGCCAATCCAACCTTATACAACTCCGGTTGAAGGTTCAGAATTACACATCAAGGGAAAATGAATTTTGTGCATTCCAGAATTGGATGGTGATCCAATTCTAAGTTGGTTAGGAGTAAACATGAAAAGATTGCCAATCAAGGTATTGCAACTTCTTAGGTGTTGTCAATTTGTGGATAAGTGGACAAGAGACCACAACTGGGGAGATTTCTACTATAAGAAATATTTTACTTTAATAAGGGTTTATGGTTTCTCCCAGCCACCACATATACTTCCATATTATTTTCCACCAAGGATAGTCATTATGGAGTTCATCTGGCAATCGATGTTGACTGATAAGGAGCATTTGGATCCACATTAAAAAGGTACCTTTACACCCTGACAGTTTAAAGTTTACAACTTCACAATTGGAAAGAAGGAATTGGACTCAATAAACATATGGTTGGGTCATTTCAGAATGAATGTAGCCTTGTATAGGTATTTTGACACAGAGGGTTTCATTAAAAGTGAAAAGAAACTCTTGACACCAACTATTCCAAATACCAAAGAGCATGAGCATTGTGTAGAGGAGGACCTCATAAGGAACATCTTAGAAGATGATGAAGTTGTAAGGAGGGCAGAGAAGTTTCAAGATCTAATGGATTTAGAACAACAAATCAAGAAGAAAGGGATCTCTTTTGAGGGTTACTTCCTAGAAGTGCCTTACTTGCAAAGACCTGATAAGGTTATGGAATCTTATAGCACATTGTGCAACCAGCTTGAGGAGCTAATAGAAGGTAAGGAAAGAGGCCAAAAGAGTCACTCTTCTTCAAAATATGAAGAAGATATTGATGGAGGATATTCACTTCCTATCCCTCCTCCCATGGATCAGCCACAAGCCACATTGGAGAAAATAATAATGGACCTTACAAAGGTACCTGATATTGAGATAACTGATGAACCCCCAATGAAGAAACAAAAAGTACAATTAGGGGAGCATTCTTATGCTAGGACATATGAAAGGAAGAAAGATAAAGTGAGTGCCTTAGTCACTGGTAATAGAGCATATGACCATTATCTCAAGAAGTTAATAAGGGAAGGAAAGAGGAAAAGAGAAGATGTAGAAAAATAAGTTGAAATACCTCTTTTACTGTGTCAGGATGAGAGAGAGCTTCAGCAAGAAAAAAAATTTAGTGATGATGATTTCATCAAAATAGAGGATTTTAAAAGCTTTTTGATCTGGAAGAAGCAACAAGATGTAGGATCACAACTATAATTAACAAAGGGTGACCAAGTGCCAAAATTATCCTTGCAAGCTTTGCAGGCTTATGATCCTGAAGTAGAAAATATGACACCGGAGGAAGCTAGATAATTTGTTAAGTCTAGTGGGATGTTACTTGTGCCTGGCTGGGATCTTGCATCAACATTTATCATTGACCAGATAAGAAGGCAGCCTGATATAAAATTGTCTTCAAAGACACAAGTGGGAGAAATGATTAGGGGATGTGGATATAATCCACAATCCCAAACTTTAGCCATGTGGGTTATGGCTCCCAAGACACAGAATCCATCACGAATCAATGTGCAAGAAAAAATAGATGGGGATAAGATCATATGGTCTATCCATAATACTGGAGATTTGGAAATATCACAGGCCCTTACTCATTTTTCTCTTCTGAATGAAGCTAAAGTTGAATAGATGTCAAAGAGGTATCAAAAATTCTTTGATGAAGCAAGTACTGTAGTAAAATATAGAGAACTATGCTTGATTAAGATCAATGCATTATAGAAGTTGGTGGTAGAATTAAATCAGAAATTACAAGAAATCCCTGAGCCTATTCCTACTTCACCTAAGGAAGTTGTGGATGCACTTGTACAAACTGAGGATACATGAGATATTTCAAAGGAAATAGAGAAAAAGGACAAAGATCATAAAAAAGTGGCTTTGGAAGCCTTGTAGAATATCTTGAAACATAGGATCAATATCCTAAAAGACAAAGTTGGTTTAGTATACAGTGCTTACAACAAGTTGTTTGGCCTGGAAATAGAGGTAAATAATTATGTTTCAATCTTACAACCTTATTTTGGAACTTGGTTGGTAAGGACAACTTTGTTTGAAAGGTTATCAATCCTACAGCCACATAGGGAAGATCTCCCTGAGATTGTGTGTCAAGTGGGCAAGGAAATTGAGCAGATTGGGGTTACCTTGTCTTTCTTCAAGGGCATGGCAAATCAGATTGAGGCTAGGGTCAACATGTTTGGCTCGGGATATAATAAATTTATTCCTCCAATAAAGGGAGAATATGATGAGATTAAGGCAGTAGAAGTGTGGAGAGGTGAATTTGATACCTTACTGCCTAATAAAGAGGCATTTATATCAGACAGTGGTGAATTGGATATGGAAAGGTTTAATAAGATGTTAGATGAGACCTTCGAAGCTGAGACAGACTTTAATAAGTTTGTTACAGATGTCAAGATCATCACAGATGCTAGATGGGAAAGACAAAAGGAACAATTAAAAAGCATTCAAAGCTTTAATTGGCCTACATAGGAAGAGGTTGCAGCATTGGATGTTCTCATCAAGGCCAAGAAAAAGAAGCCTACAATAGTTGACTTAGATATATTGGACGAGGATTGAAGACACGCCTGGCACCTGTTCTATGAGCACGTGGAGGATAATTATTAAAAAGACTAGTGTAAGTTATCCCAAAATGGTGGTTACTAGGTCTCATAATAATTACATGAGGTTATCCAGAATATCTACAGACAAAGGTGCCAGCTATCAAAGATTTGAAGATCAAATCTGATTGTCTTCTTGTTTGGTCTCTCCATCGCTTGAAGGTCTAATTGTCTTTTTGTCTTTTAGCATCTTTTAGGGTTAGGTATATCCATCTAAAGCTTGTTGCATCCTTAATCTTTAAGGATTCCAAGATGGCTAGTCCTCCATATATAGCAAGTTATAATATTTTAGAAACGATGTTGAAAATATTACTACGAGGCATACTTCTCATTTTGTCTAAGTTTTTAAGGTTTTAGTCTTTTCAATGTATTGAAGCAACATCATATTAATATTAGTGCAGTTTCATGTTCCATATCATTTTTGTCACTTTATATTTATGTTTATGCTCTTGTATGTTTAATTTGTAAGGAATCTTGAACATACTAGTTAGATGGTAACTGTGATATTGCTTATGAGTTTCTTTCAAGGAGATATTAAGTCTTATGAGTGATTTTCTGAGGGATAAACAGTAGTGTGAGGATTTGATACAGAGGTGTGGGAATGATAAGATAGTTTGTAAGGCATTCTATCTGAGCTACATCTGTATTTTCATTAATTAGTTTGTTGTGAATTTACATCTCATTTGACTCTTTGCCCAAAATTAGGCACTGGTCTAGGGTTTGACAAGCAGTTCTTCATCATCAAAATTAAAAAAGACAATTATCTATTTTTCTGTTACTAAGAATTTATAAGTTTAAAAGGTTGTATTAAGTAATAAAATTTAGTCTGTTGATTCCTTAAAGAGAGAATCAAAAGGTTAGCCTTCCTGAGTCAAAACTCTAAAAAGAAGAAGGATGAAAATCCTTATCTCACTGTTATTTGCTATTTTTATGATTATAGTTTGGCTTGTTAAGCTTTGTATCAAGTTGATTATAGTCATCTGTAGGGTGTTTTATCAGTTGAAATAGTAAAAGACAATTAGCAAATCAGTGTGTGATCTCTAATCCACTATTAAAGTTACTAAGAAGCGTTAATCTAGTGAAGGTACACCTACTTGAGCCTGTGGAGCTCAAAGTGTAGAAGGATCATATCCTTGTTAATTAGCCTTTTCCCTGTATGAATCAAGAATTGGAAATCTGAGAGTCAAGCTTGATAAGTTATATTGTGATTCTACATGAAAAAGTGCTAACAGTGGGCAAGTGGGAGAATTACGAGGTTGTGATGGAAGGAGAGATAATGTGTGGAGGGTTAATTAGCTAGTTAAAGATAATTAATTAATTAAGAGGAGATTATCATGTGTGAATGGGTTGGGTTGTGTTAGAACCATGGATTAGGTGATTAAAGGGTGGTTTGGTTAGGGGTTAAAGTTAGGAGCCATGTGCTCAAATGAATTAAATAAGATTTATTTAATTCACAAAATGGAGGAAAATGATAAGTGAATTAATTAAACCAAATAGGAGTATATTTTTTAATTAATAGAGGAAGGGGGATTAATTAGTTAAATAGTGAAGGGTTGCATATTCAATTAATTGGACTATAAGTAATTAATTAAATTAATTAATTAGGGGGAGAGACATAAATTAATTAAATAATAAATATTTAAATAATAATGCCTTAGGAGACGACTAAATTTGATTATGAAATTGGTAATCAGATTTAGGTGTCTACATTTTGCCCCTCTTTAAAATGGCGTTAAAATAATGTTTTTTTAAGACCTTTAAAATTCCAATGACGCGAAGAATAAAAGCAAATAAGTTGCCCCAGACTGTAGAAGGATGATGTTAGTTAGACTGAGTGATGCCCCCTGGAGAAGACAAGCGAGAAAGAGAAAGGGGATCGAACAACATCTTGAAAGGAAATTTGCCCCAATGGGATGGAAGAAGGGGGGAGCTAAACATGATATAGTGATGTGGTCAGAATGCAAAATCAAGGTCTTGGGAATAAACAGGGTGATAAAAGGTCACCCAGGGGCTGGAGATGTGGGAAAGGTGCCCTAAAAGGGACCCTTAGAAGGTTGGGAGGGTCGAATTGACCTCACTTGCATCCCTAGAATTTTAGATTAGAGTGAGAGGAGATCTTATGCTTTGTGAGCTAGATTTGAGTGATTGGAGACATGGCCTATGTAGGACAACAGAGGCACTGGGTGGATATTGTGAGGAGCGTGCAACAACACAGAGTGGAGGATCGAGAGATGGCATTGAACCCAAACTTTGCACTTTAGATATTTTTTCCTGTATTTCAATTTTTAGGAAGGAAAAATGTGTTCTCGCGAATGAGTGATCTGCGAGAACGAGGTTGGGATTGGCAAGAATGCATTCCCGCCGATTTGCAAAAATGTGAGTTTGGGAGGGGACTTAGGTCAAATTTGGGAGGGATAGTGGGGACACATTCCTACACATGTGGGAATGTACTGGGTCGACAGTATTGCGATCATGTGATATCCTGTTAGGAAAGGCTAGTAAGAATGCATCCCTGCAAGGGGTAAGGTAGAATCAACGGAATCACGCAAAGAAGAATATCTGCAAGAATGAAGGAAAAAAAATAGTTGTTTTTGTTGATGAATAAGGAGAGTTAGTAAGCTAGAATAAGGGGAATGGGATAGGTGAAGTACCTATATCTGACATGGTGATGACTAATTTTTACAGTGGTCCATAGATGCACTAGTGTCTAAAAAGTGGCATTCGGCCATTTTGAGGGTCACAGATTGGTTCACTCTTATAGAGTGGGCAAGAGTGGATCAGATTGGGTTGTGGCACTTGGAGAGGATGCCCCATTTGTGGGCACACTTGACGATGGTCACAAAAATATGTGAGAAGTGGAGATCAAAGACATCCACATTTTATCTCCTAACTAGGGAGATAACAGTCACAGCAAAGGATGTGTACCACATCTTCTGCTTACTGATTAGAGCACAATAAGTGGTAGTTTAGTGGGTGCCTCACGTGCAGGTGGTGACAACACTACTTGGTGATGATGCAACATGGAGGAATGGTAAATTGTCCCTGAATAGATGGTTATATCGGGTGCCTACGGTGAGGAAGATATAGTTTTACTTCTGCAAATTAGTTGGGGGATACATTTCCCCAGACACAAGAGGAGTGGGAGTGACACTGAAAATGATCTTAGTGATTTACAACATTGTAGACAAGGGGAGGCTAGAAACATGGTGTACATTGATGTTGGCAGAGTTATACAAGGATTTACATAATATTTCTTACCACGGAGGAGAGGGACAGGGGCGGAGCATAGGCTTCATGACTTTGCTATGAATTTGGGGTTGGGAGCACATTGTAGTGTTGAGGCTAGTGGGGAGGCACGACAGGTAGGAAGACAAGCCTGTGGTTTATAGTTGGGCAGATTCGTTGACTTATCACCGTGTAGATAATGTTGATTACTAGAGGGAGGTGCTAGATAGTCTCAAAGATGAGATCACATGGAGACCATACATAGGAGTAGGATAATGGGTAAAGGATGACTCATATAACGTAGACGATTACACCTGTATATATTATGGGGCGATGGGACTATTTGGTAGAGAGGTATAGAACTAACAGGGTTATGAGACAATTTGTGCTTACACAAGATGTACCAGAGCTTGAGCACTCTTATCAAATGGTGACCCGAGAGCAACGGGCAGAGTTCAGACCACCACTAGATCACACAAGTATAATGACAGTGCGATGAGCACTCTCACCTGTTGATTGGGATCTATGTAGAGACCTATATATGTTAGGGTGATAGATGCATATAGGGCATAGTTTCAGGCACCACGAGCAGTGGGGAGAGAAGGTCTACCATAACAGGCTAAGAGACAGAGGCAGGTAGAAGCCCAAGGGGGAGGAGGGGGATGTATGTAGCTGCATGGAGAGGAGGATTAGTGGCATAGATAGCACATAAGATATGAGTGGCGGTAGGAGCAGTATCAGGTGGGGGGAGAGTGCAGGGAGTGAGGACAAGGAGAGATGTAAGAGGAGACAAAGATGATGGGGGATTTAGGGGAGATAGCGAAGGATGTGGATATTAGGGGTGGGGAAGGAGACAAAGGATAGGACGTAGGTGCACTTGACATGTGTGTACATGATACAAGTATAGGGGTGATAGGGACATAGGTTTCATCAAAGACACAAGTCAATCTACCACCTGTCAAATAGAGGGTTGAAGTTAGATCAGAGGGGGTAGGGGGTTCCTCATCAGCTCAGGGTGGGAGTTCATTGAAGAAAGTTTTAGCTCCCTACAGGAAGCACATGATGCCACTATCTAGATGCTTAAGGATCTACAATTGGAGTTGTAGATGGATCAGAGGGCAAGGGACACATACCAATGGAAGCAAGATGAGGCCCTCACTAAGAGGGATGATCTGATGGGGTAGGTAAGAGAGTTGACCTGACAGTGGGATGAGGCCACTGTCAATAGGGTGGAGCTGAGGACAATGTTGGGGTAGTTAATGGAGGAGGGATTAAACATTATTAAGGAGAGGGATAGATATCTTTGAGAGCAGTATACCTAAAGAGATGAGAGGGAAAAAAGTCAGGTGAAGAGGAATTCCCTATTACATGAGACTGCCTCATAGAAGGTGTCTTTGGAGGTTGTGGGGAGGGAGGTTAGAGCTCTAAAATTTGCAACATATGCACTGAAGGAGGCATGTTTTAGGAGTGAGGAGCAGCATACAGAGGTTCTGAGGAGTGAGAGGGAGGAGGCGATGAGGGGAGGTGAGGTGTGTGGAGTGGAAATATTGATTATCGAGGTATTAGATGCCTAAGAGCAGGTGGGTTTTACAAGGTGGCTAATTTTGGTGTGGTTCCTTTGAAGCAGAGAGAGATATTCAAGGGTCAGCCTCAAATGTGATGGTGGGTAGCAGTATCAGGTAATCTAGAAATAACTTCCAATTATGGATCTCATCAGGCATCAGCCACAGTCACAGGATAGGGCATAACCACATGCACTGATAGTCAAAGGGTGTTGGACAGGTTAGGTAGGGTCACAATACAGAGATGGGGGATACATGTACCTCAGAGTCTATACAGGATACAAGGGTTGCAACACTAGTTTCAGGGGTTGCAAGATATGTTATAGGTACATGTGTTCCCTACACCATAGAGAGACCACATGCCAGAGTCCTTAGGATCCAGATGACACACCTGGTGCCCCAGCACAAGACCCCATATAGGACCCAACACATGACCACTCCGTCCAACCTCCCACACCATGACACACCATTGAGAATTTATGTATTCTCAATTTCAGGACACATGACTCATAGTTTACTTTCTACCTAATGTGCTATATATATTCTCTGATGGACTTATGGAGATTACTTTATTCTTTTGAGATATTCTTTGCGGGATTGTGATATATATGGCTAGAGAGTTGATTGGGCCCTTGTGTCACGTTTCCATTTTCTTTTTTCTCTTAAGTATGGATATGTAGATGTATGCATATGATGATGTAGTGATATGTTTGTGATGTAGGATGAATGTCTATATGATTATGTATGTATGATTTATGATGATAGTACTAACGTGTGATGTCGGATGTGATGCGCTTATGTCCTTATAATGTTATATGCAAGATGTGTAGTGCTTTAATTTATGACATGTGTTCTATATGTGGTGTGGATGCAGAGAAATTTTTGTGATGCACTTATGATTTACCTATTTTTAGAATTCAAAGAATTCATAAGACAAGATCATCTGCAGCAAAATACTTGTCACAAAGGAAAAGAATAGAGACAAAACTCACACAGATCTTAAAGATGAAAATATTCATTCAAAGAGAGAAATGAGGGAATTACAAAAGAATTAATAATTACAAAGTGATCAATCCTAATAAAGGAGATCAAAACCCTAAGAATGGTGGAGAAACCTAAGTTGCATGAATGATTAATAAAAGAATTAATTATTGCATGCCTAATGTTTTGCTTAAGTGAACTAGAGATTAAAAAAAGTGACTTAATAACTAAATCAATAATGATTTAATAATAAGTGAAAAGGTGACTTAATAATTAAATCAATAATGATTTAATTAATAAGTGAAAATAACTTTTTACTCTAACACCCCCCTTAAGATGAACTTAGGGAGAAGCTAAAAACCTAGAAACAACTACTAAAAGTAGGAAATGGGTCCTGACAACAAGGCCTGATTAGGCACCCAAGTACAAAAAATCTCTGTAAAGAGGAGAAAAGGGAGAAAACCCAGTTGGATAAACCCCTCTCTGAAAAGAGATGAATCCTAGTGAAGGACTAAAGAAGCCTCCAAACTAGGGAAAGTCCCAGAAAATAGGAACAAGGATCAAGTAGAGAAGACTGTAATATGCATGAGTGCTCTAAAATGACACTGCTCGAATAAGGATGGAAAACAAGGAAAACATCAAAACTCAAAGACACAGAAGGCAAAAACACCAAAGTCTGAAGAACTGATCAAAAGAAGAACATGTAGAACACCTTTGAAGTATGAAGCTGCAAACACTATCAAATAACTGTTGTAATCTGTATGAGTACCCTCAAATGACAGTACTCGAATCAGGATGGAAAATAAGGCAAACATCAAAACTCAAAGATACAAATGGAAAAAAAACACCAAGTCCTAAAGCCTCCAAAATAGGAATTAACGAAGAGTGTCCATATAGTAAATGATCCATCTCACCGAAATGCATAGGTACATGCCACTGCATCTGCCTAGTATATAGGAACAAATAGTGAATACATAGAATAACTCCATAGAACCAAGGAAGCATATAGAACCAATAGGAAATACCC
>MU223862.1:465790-543402 GCA_018584345.1 Thuja plicata | reverse complement strand
ACCCCCCCCCCCCCCCCAATGACACTTTATAATATAGTGCAAGTACAATCAGCATAAAATCTGTGGGATCCCAAGCATGCAAGATGATGCTTTATCTCGGTGTGTTTGCAAAAAAATACTACAAAAAAATATGTATACAATATCCAAGAATGACAGAAAGTTGTAGAAACATATGTAAGAGCTAACAAGGAATCATCCCATGCATCAAAAATGGTCCCAGGACCTGAAACATCCAAGATATCCACCAAAATGCCAAAAAGCAAAAAATTGAATAAAATATACCTGGAGCACATTCTGGTAATGAGACCCATACAAGAAGAATGAGAACAGAACCAGCTTTTTGATGACATGTGAAACTCATGAAAAATAGAGTCCGGAGGAGCAAGATATGATGACCAGAGTCCAAAATAGAACCCTAACTTTAACTGGAAAAAAAACCCTACTAGATGGAAAAACTAGAAAACCAAACCTATAAAATCATATCAGACTCAAAACTAGCTTTTTGATGATATCTCGTTTGGCAAAAAACACCTTTTTTTGCTCAAGTTATGAGAAAAAAAATGATAGGTGGTCAAAAATGGTAGAGGTACCAAAAAAATGATTTGAAAAAAAAAATGTGTTGCCTCGAGAAGCGTGCTCTTTTTTGTCTTTTGCCTCAATTTTTGTGCCCATAAAATGGGCATGCAAAATGAATTTGCCTCTGATGGCAACTTTGTCCAAATTGGACATGCCTTATATGGAAATAGGGGGTTTTGGGAATTTTGAGCACATCTGTGTGGTCGGTTTGTGCCCAAAGTGCTCCAAATAAAAAATCCCCTCCAAATCCACATAAACAGATCTTAAATTTTGAAAACCTCAACACTCCAGAAAATCTTCAAAAAAACTAAGAATGAGTTGCTCCAGCAAGGCTCTGATACCATGTTAGAATTCAAAGAATTCATAAGCCAAAATCATCTGTAGCTAAATACTTTTCACAAAGGCAAATAATGGAGACAAAACTCACATAGATCTCAAAGATAAAAATATTCGTTTACAAAGAGAAATGATGGAATTATAAAAGAATTAATAATTACAAAGTGATTAATCATAATAAAGGAGATCAAAACCCTAATAAGGGTGGAGAAACCTAGGTTGCATGAATAATTAATAAAAAAATTAATTATTACATGCCTAAAGTTTAACTTAAGTGAGCTATAGATTTTTTTATAAAAAATGAGTTAATAATTAAATCAATAATGATTTAATTAATAAGTGAAAATACCTTTTTACTCTAACACCCATTAGATATATGATGATGTATGTGTGCGTGTGCTTTGTTATGATGTCTTTATTATGATGATGTAATGCTTATGCAATGATTAGATATGCATTATGTGGGATGTGATTAATGCAAATCACTATGTAGTTTATCATCATGGTTTAATAAAAATGCAATGTGAATAAGTTTATAGAAAATGAACTAAATGTGGATTAAATGATAAGGATAGTAAATGAACTATGCAACTTTATGGATGCAATTTAATGGATGCAGTGAAACTAAAATGAGATAAATAAATGAAAGTAATGATGATGAACTAAATGAGATAAATGATAATGAATTAATTGGACTATAATGATAATGTAGTTAATGAATGAACTATATCTTAGATTTGAAATTTGATGCAGTTCTAATGTAGGAGGTTAAGATGAAGTATCAAAACTTTGCTCTTCTTGTGGACAAAATATGGCCTAGTGCGGCCTTTCACTATAGTGAAGCTATTGGGGCCTCTAGTGGGGTTGCTACTCTCTAGAACTTGAGTAAGTTATCCTATGGCTTTTTCTCATAACTTCCTGGTTGTTTTGTTTACTTGGAATAATGTCTCCTGGTACATGTATAATATTTATGCTCCTAATGTTAGAAGTGACCGGGGTAAGATTTGGGGAGAAATTACTAACCTCATGGCTGATCAAAGTTATCCCATCATGTGTGCAGGTGATTTTAATTCCCCCTATTTCCCTCTGATAAAATGGGGGCACCCAAGTTTATTTGGATAGTATGCAGGAGCTGGCGGACTTCATGAGGAACAATTACTTGGTGGATATTGATTTTAAAGGAATGGTTTTCACCTTGTCCAAAAATAGAAAGGGGAAGCAACTTATCTAGGTTAGACTGGACAGATGGATATTATTGGGTGGGTGGGATATTTCTCCTTTGGTTATCCTTTCTCATCTTACGAGGATGGTTTCTGATCACTCCCCCTTGATTCTTGACTGGGAGGAACAAAAAGGGTGTGGGCCACGACCCTTCCGCTATGAGATTATGTGGCACTCTCACCCTGAATTTTTGGACTGTATTAAAAGATGGTGGGACACTCCTATTTGGGGATGACCATGTTCAGAATCTCTGAAAAATTACACTTAATTAAGCTGGAGGCCCAAAGGTGGAGTAAGTCCAAGTTTGGGGATATTTTTCAATGCAAAAAGGATATTGAGGAGAAGCTCAAGCACTTCCAGGAGGAAATGGACTTAGGTGTCTCCTCCTAGAATGATCATTGTGAGGAGGAAGGTTGGCGGAATAAATGGAAAGAAAACCTTAAGAGGGAGTAAATATACTGGAAGTAATGGTTGCGAGTCCAATGGCTCAAGGAAGGTGATCGAAATTCGGCCTTTTTCCATAGGTCTGCCTCCATTCATAAAAGAAGGAATACCATTAAATCCTTATATGTTGGAGGGAATCAATTGATAACAGAGAAAGATGACATTGGTAGATTTTTTGTTGAGTTCTTTCAAGGTACTTTCAGATTCCTCGTTCAGAGGGGGACAGATATTGTCACTGATAGACTCCTGGAGGCTATCCTGACTATCATTAACGTGGAGGAAAATGAAGATTTTTTGTCCAAGTTCTCAGAGGAGGAGGTCAAAAATGTGGTTTTCTCTATGGGATCTTATAAATCTCCTGGACCATATGGCTTTCCCCCAGATTTCTTCCATCATTTTTGGGAGATTATTAAGTATGATCTTGTTCACACAGCCTGAGATTTTGTTCAAAGTGGTAACATCCTGAAAAAAATCAACAACACCTATATTGTTCTAGTACCTAAAGTTTAGGACCCTCAGTGCATGGGTGACTTCCGCCCTAGAAGCCTTTACAATAATATCTATAAAATCATTTCCAAAATCATCACCAACAAAATCAAACCCCTGCTTAGAAAAATAATTAATCCCAACCAGAAGGGGTTCGTGTCGGGTAGACAAATTTTAGATGCGGTTATTACCTCCCATGAGATCATTCATTCCATGGACAGAGGCAAGAATGTTGGAATGGTGCTAAAATTGGATATATCTAAGGCGTATGATAAGGTTTTATGGGACTTCTTGTATGGGGTGCTTACAAAATTTGGATTTTAGGAAAGATTTATTAAAATCATAAAGGTGGCGGTGGAAACGGTTGAATTTGCAGTGTTTTTCAATGGCGTACCTTAGGGTTCTTTTAAGCCAGAGAGGGGATTACATCAAGGGGACCCCCTCTCACCCTATTTGTTCTTGTTGGTTGCAGAGGTGCTAGCTTGGAACCTGCTGAAGTTGGAAGGAAATGGATCTATTGTTAGTTTTAAATTGGCCTCCACACTTCCTCTGGAAGTTATCCAACAATTTGTGGATGATACATTCCTTTTTGGAAAATCTTGTATTAGAGAAGCCAGAGAATGGAAAACTCTCCTGAATTCCTATGCGGTGGCTTCTGGTCAAGTGATCAACTATTGTAAAAGTAAAATTTATTTCTTTAATACTGAACAAAAAACCCAGTTGAAGATTATGGAATGTCTTGGTTGTACGGGATCAGTGCTTCCCAAGACCTATCTTGGGCTCTTGCTCATGGTGAAGGAGGTCTCAGACTAGTTTTGGAACACCATTCTGGAGAAGCTACAAAAAAAACTAGCTGGTTGGAAAGGGAAGGTTCTTAGAAATATGGGGAAACTTTAATTGTTGTCTACGGCCCTTCAAGGAATACATGTTTACTTCCTCTCTCTTTTCAAAATCACTGAAAGAATGATGGAGAAGCTGGAGAAAATTTAGAGAAATTTTATGTGGACGGGGGTGGAGGAAAAAGCAAGAATGAACTTGGTCAGCTGGGATACAGTTTGTCAACCAAAACTGTTGGGCAGACTGGGAGTGAGGAAAATGAAAGACCTAAACAAGGCTTTGATAACCAAAATGGGTTGGCAACTATTTAGAGGAACCTCTGGATGGAGTAGAATTATGAAGGCCAAATATTTTAATGATGTTGTACAATTCCCGTATGTTCATAATTTTCCCTCTGGCTCTAAAATTTGGAATTTTGTTGCTAGAAGTAGGGGAACTCTATTTAGGGGGTTGAAATGGATGGTTGGTAATGGTTCTCAGATTATTTTTTGGGAGGATTGGTGGGTGGGTGATAAACCCCTAGGGTGGGACAAGTATGGTATCATTAGGGATAGAATGGTTTCTCATTTTGGAAGTAAAGTTATTGATTACATTTCTCAAGATAGGAAATGAAAAAAATCTGGCAGATGCTTATCTTGATCAGGCCATAGTTCCTCTTTACATCAATGAGATTCAGAAGATTCTAGAAGGCATTAGGATCCCCCTCTCTCAAATTGAGGACAAGGATGTCTAGTGTCATAACAAGTCGGGGGACATCATGGTGAAATATGTGTATTTAATAAATTTAAATATGGTGGCAAATGAGAAAATTTGGGGAAAGGTGAGGATCCCTCAATTTATTCCTAAAATCAATTTCTTCTAGTGGACGGTATTACATGGTAAAATTCTCACACTGGATAACCTCTAGAAGCAGGGAGTTAAATTGATTAATAGATGTGTTATGTGTAAAAATCAAGTTGAGAATATTAACCATCTCCTTATCCATTATCCCTATGCATCAATGGTGTGGTCCAAAATGATGAGTAGAATGCAGCTGGATTGGGTTTTTATGGAGAATGTTGAGCAATTTGTTTGCAACTGGGGTCACTCTTCGGCGCACCCGCTTATTAATCTACTTTGGAGAATGTTACCCCCGCATGTTTGTTGGAGTCTATGGAAAGAAATAAATAATCAGGTGTTTAGAGGGGAGGAAACTGATGTTGAGGGGACGGTGAGAATGGCTGTGAATCTGCTAAAGGAAAACCTAGAAACCTGTCAATGGAAAATTCCTCAATTCCCCCCAAGGAGTTAGATTGTAAACTGGCTAAGGTCTGGCAGCTTCCTTCCTCCTCTGCTTTTGATTTCTCCAAGGTGGTTTCAAGGAGAAATACCAAGTGGACCCCCCCAGAGGAAAATTTCACCAAATTGAATTTTGACGAGGCTGCCTCTAATGGGACTGCTCCTAGCAGAGGTATTATTAGAGACCACTATGGGAAGATGATCATTGCTTATGCGGTTCATCTCGAGAGGAGTTATAACAATGTGGCTGAAATCTTTGTCTTGTTTTGGGGCCTGAAGGTGGTGATTTCCGTAGGAATTAAAAATTTGATTATCGAGGGCAACTCAAAAATTATGATAGAGATGGTCAAGGGAAACTACAAAGCTAGCTAGAATATGTCCAATCTGCTACAGGACATCTGGTCACTACTCCGTAGGCTGGATGAATTCAAACTAAAACACATTTACAAAGAGGGAAATTTGTTGCAGACGCACTGGCTTCCACGGGTCTTGCTATGTAAGGTATTAGGTTTTGGAGAAATTTGAATTCGCTAACCAAGCAAATTGTTTTGCTCGTGGAGAATGAAAGAAAATTAAATGATGAACCACATGGATGAAGATTATAGGAAAAGAAAGGTGGCTTGTAGTTTTATGAGATGCAATGTAAATTCAAATTTTAAAATTGTAATGGGAAAGAAAATTAATTTTAGTATAATGCTAAAAAGATGCGCTTTTAATGCCTATTTGGGAAAAAGTACGGGCACTTTCAAAAAAAACTGATGTAGGGATTGGCATGCATCTTGGAAGCCCTTATAAGATGGTAGGGCTATATTAGTATTTTAAACCCAAGATTTACAATCATTTTTCTTCACACGATGGCTTTGCTCTCATTTTGGCCACCCATGTGATTAGTACTTGTTGTTACAATTCATTAATGCGTCAAATTTTATTCCCAACTAGTTCTCCGTCATATGCTTCATTGTTTATCTTTGCTAGGTGTTCTGCGATTTTTTTTGGGCTCTGGTGAAGACTGGTCTATGTGGTGGTAGAATGGGTGGGATGTCTCTGGAGACTCAAGAAGAGCAGCTTTCCTGAGCACATTTCAGAAATGGGTGGCGATATGGTCCGTGTGGAGCCCTCCAAAATTTAGGATGGGTTACTCAAAAACCCTTGCGCTGTTACATACTTGAAGGAGGGAGGCTTTTATCCATACATGGAAGCCATGGAGGGTAGTGATGAACTCATTTTGATGTAGCTGGTGAAATATTGGATGGAACGTAAGGTAACCATAAATGGGATAACATTTGAAATCAACGAAGAGGTTATTGCCAAAGCTACAGGTCTCTCCACTGATGGGAGAAAATAGAAGAAGGTTACGAAAAGCAGAGATGATTCTAGCATGAAAAGATTTTTCAAGAAATCAGAGAATCCGGTCCAAATTTGTGGGGGCTTCAAACGGGAGGTGTTTCCTGATCCCTGGAATGAGGTATGCCTCATTCTGATTAAATACCTTACTCTTGAAGGTCATTTTGGCACCTGTTATAACTAACACTTCCCTCTGCTCAACCACTTTCGCTATAATGATATGATTTCCTTTCCTTTCTACCTGCTGCACTCTCTTGAGGCTTTGGTGATGGATGTGAGAGAAAAGAAAAAGTACAAGCTAAATTATTGCATTCTTCACCAAGGCTTGATTTTGTGTCTTTATAATTTTCACCTTGCTTTATGCCCTCCTAGAATTTTCACTTTGTAGGATATTAACACTCCCTCTTCTAATGCTCCTAAAGAGTTAATTGCTTCTCATTCTAACCCCACCTCGTCCTCCAAAATGTAAACCCCTATGTGTAATAAACCCAAGAAAGATAAAGTGGGTCTGGTGGAATGAAATCAAATCAACATTGATTCAGAGGAGGAAGAAAATGAAAATGAAAGCAGGAGGAGGTCCCACAGAATTGCCTCTAACACTCAGTATAAGCAAAAAGATGTCAAAAAAAGGTATCTGGAAGAAGATGAGGAAGAGGGGGACTTGAAGGAGGAAGAAGAGAAGAAGAAAAGAAGTAGCGGGGATAATAAGAAAGGGAAGAAAATTAAGAAGGATGAGGATAGCCTTGACAAAGATATAGACAAAGTCTCCCAGTCTATGGATGGACCTGAGAAAATCCAGGAATTATCCTAGATTTTGGCAAGTTTCAAATTACCCACAATTGATTTATCTAAAAAGGATTTGTTTGATGGAAAGCATTCAGAGTCTCCACTTATGGCTACCTCGTTGTTTGGTCTGTAGGTGATGTCAGATACTAAGAAGGAAACCAGGGGTAACAAGGACGAGAAACTGGAGGAAAGCAAGGTGGAGGTTGAGAGTAAGGTTGAAGCTAAGGGTGAACTTATCCAAATTAAGAAGGATGTTAAGCAGCTTCAGACCTCCTTTCAGGATTTTTTCTCCAAAAAGGACCTTCTGGAGGTTAAGGATGGAATTAAAGAGCTGGGAGAAATTTTCAACAGAATTGTTGAGTTCGCAGTCAAAGTCATGCATTCGGTGGCAACGACTCTTCAGCTGATGTACATGGAGAAATCGAAGACCCCATGGGAGGTTCAGAATGATGGGAAGCTCTACCAATTCCTTATGGAAGATTGGCTCAAGTTGATGCTTAATGGAGGGGGTAAAACCCCCAAGTAGTTTTATGTTCCTTTTTATGCTTGGTTATGTTAGCTATTTTTGTTGGTTGGTCGTTTTGGCCCTGTTGGTTACTTTATTTAAATATTATGGTTGTATTAATATTAATTGCTATCTTTCTTTTGGGTTTTTAAACTCTGCTGATACTAACATGCATAGATTGGTTACCAACTTCATGGCGAAGTTGGGGTCTGTTAGTGTTAACAGGCTGGTTAACAACTTCATGGTGAAGTTGGGGCCTGTTATTTCTAGTTTCTAGTTTTTTATTTTCAAGAAAGAGATTGGTTGAGGGTCCACTGACTCTGGTGGTGTGCTGGTAGTCTGCACTTATCATGTTGGTTGTGTTATTTTCGGGTTAGCCCCTTGTTTCGACTTCTTTTTTAATCAAAAACTAAGTGGTAATGCAATAAAATGCAAGGATGATTAAAATGATAATGCAATCAAATGCTTACTAATGAATAATGAAACTAATGGACTAATGAATTAATACAACTAATAGGTTAATGAATAAGGAAATCAATGGACCACTGGACCACCTAATGAATGATAGTCTACATAATGAATGCAATGCAACTAAAATGCAACTTGAATGGAATGAATAATAATGCAACTAGAATGCAACTTAAAATGAAACGAATGATATTGCAACTAGAATGTAACTTAAAATGAAATGAATGATAATGCAACTAGAATGCAACTTAAAATGAAATAAATAATAATGCAAATGATATTGCAACTTAAAATGAAATGAATGATAATGCAACTAGATTGCAATTTAAAATGAAATGGATGATAATGGAAATCATAATGCAACTAGGAGATTAAGGAAACTTATGTGTAGTGAGATGGACAATGGTAATAATGCAATTGGATCTATTTTGAGATTAAATGCTAATGTGATATGAGATGCCTTTGTGTATGAGATGAGCATGAAATGAATGTATCGCAAATGCAATGATGATGGATGACCATGAGGGTATGCAGACGAAAATGCAATAGAGCACAAGAATGCTCAATAATGTCCCATATTTGAAAGACTAACTCAGCATAGGGAATAGAAGAAAAACATTTGCACAATCCTAATTCATAGATTAGGGAAGGGGTAAAAATGGTTTGGGGAAGGTGGAGGAAAAGATGAAGGATTGGATGGGGAAATGATAAAAGGGTTTGAAGTTGGAGCAAGGGGGTATTATGTGGTGGAATACCACCATGTAGAGAGCACTTGTTTTGATGTAGCAATATCAATGACCTACCATGGTTATGAAGAACTCAAGGCCTTGCCAAAAAAATTAGATGAGATTGACCCAAAAAAACAAGCAAAGATTGCCCCAGCATCATGCTTGTGTCACAAAGAACTAGGGTGGATATGATGTTGGGGAACCCACAAATAAATAATATTTCCCAAGTGCACAATGTGACCATAAAAGGATCGCATAATACAAGGGGCATATCCAACTAACTCGCAAAAAAATAAAGATCAACTCCTTGCCCTATGTTCTTCCATTCACAACGCACCATGATATAAAGGATTGCGGCGACTTTGAGGAGAAAATAACCAAGGGGCCCAAAAATGATAACCAAGAACCAAAAGAGAAATCCAAGACCAAAAATGAGTATCTAAAAGATGTCCTTTGCCAAAGATACTGACTAACTAAAAGTTGACTTGATGAGTTCAGACATGAGGAAGGATGTATCCTACAAGGACTTGTTGAAGAGGTATGACAGAAAAATGTGTTACGAACGACAGAAGAGGTATCAAGGACAATCATAATGATGAAGAATCTTTCCCAAGGAGCTTGCTGAAGTGTTGTGTTGGCAGAACAAGGGATCTAAAATGCACTCGACATTAGGACTAACTGAAAGTGGGGAGATGTACAATGAGACCCTAAGTGGCGACTAGACTGACGCTATGATACAACTGAAACTATGATACAACCAAGAATCTATTATATACAACTAGTATGTGCAAAGCTCTGTAATTGGGATAGTAGTACAAGTCTCAATGTACATATGTGATAATGGAACACCCAAATAATATGGGTTTGTGATGGGGGACTTTTGGTGGGGATCTATGGGTGTGAATGGGTAGATCGATAATTTGATAGATAATGGTACGATCCACTATACATGGTGCCTATTGCCAGGTTTTTGCCACATATACATATCCAAGCACTTGATTGCCAAATTTTCACCTATTAGATTATTATTTCTCTCAACTTTTATGCTTTTTAATATTTTTATATTTTTTCAGGACCTTTTCCATTTTTTTATGATTTTTCCAAATGAGTAGCGTACACTGCATAATTCATGAATATAATTTATTCAGGTGAATGATATTGATGGGATAATTTAGGGGTTACCCTTTTGGTGTGGATAAATGATAAGCCCCTGAGCAAAAACATGTTGTGACAACATAGGGACCCAGCCAAGTGGACTCCAACTTGCCTTGCTTTTCTTTGTTTGGTAGCACCATCTGATTTTCCTTAAGTACCATATCCCGCACTTGAAAGTGTTGCATGCAGATCTTTTTGTTGTAGTTTCTCTTAAGCCTGTTCCGATATACAACTAGGTGATCATATGCTTGTTGTCTCTCCTCATTTAGAAAATCCAACTCTATGAGCCATGCTATGCGATAGTCTTCATTAGTGACTGGGTTCTTTAGTAAAATGTGTAGGGATGGAAACTTGACCTCAATTGGTAAGATGACTTCAACATCATACACAAGAGAGTGTGGGGTGGTGCCTATGGGAGTGCAAAAGTAAGTGTGATATGCCCAGAGGGCGGGATTGATTTGGAGGTGTCAATCATGACCAAAATCATTGACAACCTTTTTAAGGATTTTCATAATGGTTTCATTGGTTGCCTCAACTTGGTCATTACCTTGGGGAAAATATGGGCTAGAGTCGTGGTGGTGTATGTGGAATTTCTTGCATAGATCATCTATGTGTTGGTTTTAAAATGGCATTCCATGATCTATGAAAATGGTCGAGGGGATGTCAAAGTGACAGATGATGTGGTAGAGGATGAATTTGGAGATTTGGACACATGTGGTGAGATTCAATGGAATTGCTTTGACTCACTTTGTGAAGTATTCAGTAGTAGTGATAATATACTTGTGTCCATCAGATGAGAGGGGATTTATCTTACCAACAAGGTTGAGGCCCCAATATGAGAAGGGACATGGAGGTGCAATGGGATGCAGATCATGTGCTAGTGCATGGACCAGGTTTGCATACTTCTAACATAATAAGCATCTCTTTACGAATTTATAGGCATCATACTCCATAGTAGGCCAATAATAGCCTTCTTTGAGAGGTTGTTTGGATAGGACCATGCCACTCATGTGGGCACTGCAAGTTCTAGTGTGAACCTCTCATAATGCCAGTGCAGCCTCATTAGAGTCTAGATATTGAGAGAGTATGTCGTGATAACCTTGTTGATATAAGGTATTGGTAATGATGGTGTAATAGGATGAGCGATGGATGAGGTTTTGGCAATGGGTTCAGGTGAGATGGGGGGATATGATACCATATTTTAAATAGGTGTATATGTCATGGTACCATGGGGACTAGGGACCAACCAAGACACACACCATTTCAATATTGATGATTTCATAAGCTGGCATGTAGAGATTCTCAACCAAGAACTCATGTTTTGATGTATCTTATGGTAGCCATAGCATCTGCGGCCTTGTTCTATAATCTAGGGGCTTGGGTGAATTGTAGGATTTTAAATGTTTGAATTACTAGAATGATGTACTAAGAGGGGAGCGGTGAATCGGTTCCTCTAAAACTTTTATGTGATTAGCCCATTAACCTTTGTGTCATCAGATTTGTATATCCACCTATCTATCTATTCATCTTTCTTTATGTATGTGAAAACATAACATAAGTTATTTACATGTGTAAACATTCAAGAAACATACATGAAATAAATAACACATAACACAAGATATGATATCACAGAAAACTCCTGTTAGGAAGTAAAAACTATGGTGGGGATGTCACCCACAAAAATTCACTATCTGCGGATAAGAAGGGAGCCAGTTAAGGCTTACAATTTGATCACTTCTGATGATCTACCCTATTAGGAGTATTAGAGTGGAGACCTGTTAGGATCTACTTCATTTGAAGCTTTAGCAACACTGTTAGGTGTGCACTCTGTTAAGAGATTTATCAAGAACTGTTAAGTCCACCTTCTACTAAAGGATTTCTGATGTGATGCACTTGTTAGAATGCAACTACATTATAAATGTTGATCTGATAGTATGTGCAATCTCTAATTGCTGATAACATATCCTATAAAGCTTACAATGTATATGTAATCACCTTGAGTGATTGAATGATACCTTGTCTCTGCTCGTCGGTAGCCTTGTCTGTGTTCTTGAGAACTGATATGATCTCTTTCTAAACTTTGCATGAATTCACTTCTACTTCTTAGATTCTCTTCATGGATACAACATTTATCAACTCATTTTCTATTACAAATGATTGAACATCTATATATACTAGTTTCTAGGTCCATTCTTGATTCACATTTTTCAAGTTTGACTCTAGATTCAAGGTTTACAACTTGACCTTGATCTTTAGGTAGTTATGTTTTAGATCCGTTAGGATGCTTTAAAACATTTACAATATACTTGCTTGACCCTCAAGTAATTATTTAAAACAAATTAAAACTCTATAAATAGAATTATAATGTTTTATCTGGCGTGGAAAGTCAGATCCACTTTTTGCGGGTTCTGTAAATGACTGTTGGTTCTGATGATCGGGTTGCTTTGTCAGTCTGTCGAGTTTCTTTCTTTCTTTTCTCTTTTGGGTTTCTACTCTGTCGGTGTCCCTATATTGAACTATTTGTCAGGTTCCTTTCCTTTTCTTCTCTGTCGGTGGTGTTCATAAAACTATACTGTTAGTTTAGTGATTTTGGATATGTCGGTGATGTCCTCTTTTGCTTTGTCATCGATTCCACACTTGACAGTGTCCGTCGGGAAATTCTATACTTAGCATTTTTACAACAAGCATTGTCATCTCATCGAGTATGCAGTGTGTTGTCTATCAGGTATGCCTATACCGATGACCTTTATCATGTTTTTCACTTAAGTATACTAATGACAAAACTTAATGTCATCAATCTCCCCCTTTGACATTAGTATCAAAAAACTGATATGTGCAACATACTTTAATGTATTAGTATGTACACCTGTGTATACTTCATCCTTAGTCATTTTATGACTCCCCCTATGCATATGTCGGTAAGTGTAAGTTTATGTACATATAATTGCCTTCCCCTTTTTTTGTTTCCCTTTTTATGATATTTGATATATTGTACATATCTATTTTTTTTGTACATACAAAATACATATCTTTTTCCTCCTTTTTGCTAATGTAGTATATTGTACATATGCACCATTCATTCCTCCTTTTTTAATAATAAAGGCAAAGGTACTTACAACTTGTCAAAAATGTGTGAGTGTGAGGCTTTGATTTCCTCCATCATTTTCTCCCATTTTTATTTCAGATTTTCTAGATCCATATGCTCAAGTGATATCCTCACATGCATATCATAGATACTATCTACCACAGACATCTCCAGGGTTGAGATCAGATTCCTTACATCTGTAATGTGTTATTGCAGAGTGGTGAGGTTTGGAAATATGTGAGCCTGTAGCTCGGTAACCTCATTTCTAAACTGTGTCTCTCCATCCCATAGCTCTTGTCTTAACCTATTTACTTATGTGATCTTGTCATGATGCAAATTTATTGCATTTGCATCAAAGGTTAAACTTTGTGCACTTGTTGTCAGATCTGAATCTAGTTGGGACAACTTTTCACTATTCTCTTTTGTGAAATTTTCAAGTGTGCACATATTTTGAACTAAGGTAATAGCTTCCATAGTCCTAGGTTCTAATTGACTTGCTAATTCAAAGAGCTTTAACTTGTTTTCTGCCACCTCTTGGCTGATCTTTTCAACTAATTTGTGTTGATACTTCATCTCTGTGTGTTCTTCCATTGTCTTCTCTGCATCTACACCTTGAGTGGTGATGGCGTCAGTAAGAACTACAATTTGTTCCATGACTGATATGTCATCTTCAACTTTTTTATCAGGAACAAGTTGATGTAGTATATCCCTAGCTTTTTCAAGTGCCTGGGCTTCCCTATGTGCCTTTCTCATTTTCTCTTGAATGGATTTTCTTTGACACGTCACTCCAAACTTTTGAAGTGTTTCAGTATCTAAAGTAGATACATCTCACTTGGGTATTTTGATCACTTCATCAAGTGTTACATCCAAGATGTCTTTCTTCATTACTTTCTTCTTCTTCTTCTTTGGTTGGGAGACAGATTGGTGAACTACCATTTGTAGATCTTGAGATTGGATTGATTTGGTAGGTGAAGGTTGAGAAGATGAAGCTTCTTGTTGCTTCTGTTCAGAGTCCACCTGTTGGTTTTCTGAAGATGTCTCTTTAGTGGCCTTGGGTGTTTCAACATATTTTTCTTCATTTTCCTTCATGCTATCATCTTGCTTAACTTCTTTACTCTTTTCTTTCTCTTCATCCTTTCTCAATGTTTCATCTTTGTTAATATCTTCTCCTTTGTCTTTTTTAGTAGACAACCTTTGTTGAGTGTCGGTTGCATCCTTCATCTCTATGTCTGTATCTTTTTGAGTGTCTGATGCATCTTTATTTTCATCATTACCTGTGTCCTTGGGTATGTCATCATCTTTCTTAGATGATTTCTCCTTACTTGAATCAATATCAATAGCTTCTATCAATATTTTCATGTTGGTCAGTGTATTTACCTCTGCAGTGTTAGTAAGTGTGTCTTGTCCATCGGTATTACCTTGTGCAACAGTGATATCTTCATCTTTTTGTACCTCTTCTGCTGGGTCTTTTCCTGTAATGTCATTAACGATATTATCCAACCATGTTTCATCACTGACATCCTCATTTATGTTACATTTTATTGTCAATTCTTATTTGGTAACCTATGCTTCATCATCCAAGTCAATACGAGTTGGGATTGGTGGAATTTGGCTTTCCTCACTCTGATTTTTGTCAAGAGTAGTGTCGGGCCATACCTCATATGCAACTTCAGTATTTTGGTTGCTGGTTGCATCATTCTCTTCTCTGTCCAATTCCACTGATGAATCATCTTGTACATCTTTAGTGATGATGTGTTATTTCTCCGGGCTAGCTTCCTTAGTGGGCTTCTTGAGTATTTTACACCACTTCTTAATGCTTTCTTGATCTAGCTCAATTAGCTTCCCTTTGAGAAATTTGTATGCTCTCATTTTGGGTGAGAACTCCTTTTCATACTTTTCTAGCATTTTATGTATCTCTTCCTTCTTTGAATTAGAAGGCATAAGAGTAACAAGTACTCCTTCTCTTATCTCTTTTTCTTAGTGAAGTGCAAATGTCCATCTTGCAGACAATCTTTCTGTTAGTTCCTTAGGTACTTCATTTTTTGTGAATTGAAGTGGAACATAATGGTGTTTGCACATTTTAGCTATTACAGCTTCTTCAATTTTGTTTTGATCCTCTGGATCAAATTTCAACCATTTCCTAATATTAGGATCTGAAATAAATTGAGATATAGAAATGTTTTTACATATTTCATCAATGGTTGTAGGGATCAAGGGTTCTTTCCCTTTTTGTACATCTATGTCATCTTCATCCATACATGAATCATCTAGATCTTCTTGAGTTATATTCAACTTCCTCCTTTTGGTTTGTTTCTCCTTTGGTGAGACCGGTTTCCTCTTGTAGGTTCTCACTCTCCCTTTCTTCAACGGTGAAGGAGTTGCTTCCTTTGGTGTTTAGCTTCTTGTCCTTGAAGCAGCGGTTGTTCTTGATTTCTTAGGTGGAGGAGGAGGCGGTGAATCTGATTGTGTGGCCTCTAAATCACTCTTTTTGTATCTTTACCGATGGGTGACTGGCCCTCGGTTTCTTCCTCCTTTCCTTCTGTTTCCTCTTCACCTTCTTCAGTAACTGTAAATTTCTTGGTTAAGTCCTTTACCATTTTGTTCTTCTTGTTTACAATTTTCTTGACAACAAGATCTTACTTGATTTTTGGTTTTTCTTCTTCATAAGTTCCAAATCTTGGTTGCTTGTTGTCCACTAGTTCATTCAATAGTGCCTGGATGCACTTAGTAGCTTGTACTATTTTGATCTCATAATCTAGTGGTGTTAGCCAAGATTTTCTGGGTACTACTTCTTTGATATAGGTAAAATTAGTATCTACCATAAAACATATGTCATCCTTGTGTTCTTCTATCAAACTCTCAGGTATCCTAGTTCTAGCTTGCATCTTTTCCTTAAATCCTTTGAAATACTCATTCATTAGGTCATCAAATTCTGTACCTAATGAGTCTATGTTCTCACATATCTGTATGGTGACTGTTTTTCTTATGTCTCGTACTACTTTGCCTATGGAAGTAAACTATTCTTCAAAGTAAAAGAATAAGCACATAATAAGAGAACCAAAATTACAAGTGTTTGTCCTTGATGACCTTATGGTGTTCATGTTCTCCTCAAATTGATTTAACAATATTTTTGCAAGATCCATCTTCTTTCCTTCTTTGATGATCTTGTAGGCTGTGCTCGTAGCAGTGCTTTCTATGTTGTTCATTCTGCTAGCCTGAAATATTTTATATCCTATCACACATGCACCAAACTTAAGTTCCTCGTCAGTGATTGTGTTAACCTTGAGACCTCTTTTATCTGATTTTGCACCTGTCAACTTTTCTACTTCCTTCAAGGATGGGTGCTTGTGAGCTTTTGGATTGTCGGTTATGGGATATCCAGTAACTGCATGAATAACATCTTTTGTTATTCATTTAGGCCAATCAAGCCACAATGTCTAGTTATGCATTCTGCTAAGAACTATCTGTATCCATTCGGTCTTAAAAACCCTAGGAAAGTGTAATGCATTTGTCAGACCTTTCACTTCCAGATGTTTGTGCTCTTCTTTCAGGTTTCTAGTTTCATCACATAGTGCCTTATAGGAATTATCTAGATCTAGATATCTTGATTCTGAGATTTTGCAATGTATATAGGACCTTACCTCCTCTACCAGCAAAACCCTAGGTGGGATTCTGGAGAATGCTCCAGAATCATTAGGTTGCGATGCAATTTCTGGGTGTAACTTGTATTTAGGTTCAACACAAATATTGTTGCTAATAAGATTAATCATTTTCTTCTTATCCTCTTTCAATTTTGTTGTTCTTGAAGTAGATGCCATCGTATTTTGAAATCTAGGGCTTTCTGTAAATCAAACAGTGTGGTCGGTGATTGTAGGTACTTACTGAATCTCTATGATCACTTTGTGAATCTATTGAGTCATGTTTGAATCTTGCTGAGGTCGCTCTTCAATCCGTTCTTCAATTGATGTACTTAGCTCTACTTAGTTGCTCAAAAATTGCGGGTGCGAAATGAGCTCTTCTGTCGCGCTTTTATAACTTTTGTGCCCTAAGTTGTCATTAATGCCCAACAACTCGTCGGTGTGCAAAGACTGAGTTTGTCAGTTGAGGCATAAATAACATCGTCAGTGCAGGCACAAAGTTTTTGGGTAGCTATTAGCTTTGGTGATTTCACCGATGATTTTCGGTAAGATGGCGGTGACAACCTCTGTCGGCTCAAAGATCACTGATGTCTGTCAATTACACTTAGCGACTTGGCTTTTGTGTAATGCCTGATACATTTTTGTAAGTAGTGTCAACTTTACTGTGTGTGTTCACTGATGCCTTTTTGTAGCCATTTACCGATGGAATTGTTTTTTTCAATAATATTATAAGTAATAATATAGTTCTTCTTCAATAATGCTAATTTTGTCAATATTATCAATGTGTAATGGAATCGATGCATAATATAACTTGTCATAATGCAGTTCCATACTTACTTGTGCAGCTTAGTTGGGAATAGTGATGCCACTAGATCCATTGGATGGGGTGTCATCATTTGCATTGCTTGTTACAGCACCTTCAATGTTTGTAGCTTTTTTCCACATCTTGTTTCTCATCTTCTTGATGTCATCAATGGTGTTTCCATTAGGATAAGTGCTTGTGTCTGTTAGTCAGTCTTTGCAATATTTTATCACATGTCCAACCTTATAACAATGTAAACATGCCATACCTGGATTGGTCCATCTTCTTGGTCTTGTAGTCCATTTTCTCATACAGTTGGCAGAAATATGACCATACCTTCCACATGTTGTGCAGTTTACCCATCTGTTATAGTCCCAAACATGTGAGTTACTGATTCTTGTGGGTTTGTAGCCATTATTAGGTTATTTTGGTGTCCATGCTTTCTTGTTCTTTTTCCAGCACTCCTGATGTGTATGTCCATTCATTTTGCAGGTAGGACAGTACTTGTCCATGTAGGTTTCCTTCTTTGGATTTGTCACCTTGGATTTGCATTCATGTGCCTTGTGTCCTTTCTTGTGACCTTTATAACAATTACCAATGAAAGTAGATTGTGATTGAGGAATACCTTTCATTTTGTTTCTGCAAATGTTTGAGGTGTGGCCTAGTTTTCCATAGTGATTGCATGACAGCTTCTTTGTTCTTGGAGTTGCATAAACATTCCTTTGATCTGATTGATTAGATGATTCTCCATTGTCGGTGTACCCTATACCTGTGTAGTTGTTGACCCTTCTTTGTCCGTCAAGAAAAACATCCATTATTTTATTGCTATCTTCAGCTTTCTTGATTAATTCATTGTGCTAATTCTGAATTCTGACTTCATTCTTTAGCTTCTCATTCTCTTCTCTTAGCTCACCAATGATCTATATTCTTTCAATGAGTTTAGTATTTAATCTATTTGCCTCTTGACTCATAAGATCTAATTGGTAATCTCATGGTGATGATTAGTAATTCTTTGAATCTCTTATTCTTTTTCTTGTAGCTTCTCTGTGATTTTCCTCCTATCATCAATAGCCAATGTTCTTTGTGGTTCAACTTTTCTTGAATCATTCATGACATCAATCATTTTTACCATCTGAGTCTCTTAACCGATTTGCAGCATCTTGATTTGCTCTATCAGATGTAGATTGATCTCTTTTAGACTTGTAATCTCTTCTACTAATATGTCTAATGCTTTGCTTGTTGTTGATTCAGTTGAGTTGAATTAATCTGGGATATCCTCTTCTTGATAATATTTTTCATTAATCCTATTTTCCATAATCTTTCTTTCATCAAGAAAATTTCTCATGCTTACTCTCGCCTCTTTGTACTGCTTATAGTAAATCTGAATTTGTAACTTCTCATTCTCAATAGTCTTGTCTAGTCTGTACTTTTCCATTGTCTTGATCTTTTCTCTTAAGTCTTTAATCTTTTTAAGAGAGAGACTTAACTCTGATACCAATTTTTGGAATTACTGGAATGATGTACTAAGAGGGGAGGGGTGAATCAGTACCTCTAAAACTTTTATGTGATTAGCCCATTAACCTTTGTGTCATGAGATTTGTATATTCACCTATCTATATGTTCATCTTTCTTTATGTATGTGAAAACATAACATAAGTTCTTTACATGTGTAAACATTCAAGAAACATACATGAAAATAAATAACACATAACACAAGATATGATATCGCAGAAACTCCTGTTAGGAAGTAAAAATTGCGGTGGAGATGTCACCCACAAAACTTCACTATCTGCAGATAAGAAGGGAGCCAGTTAAGGCTTATAATTTGATCACTTATGATGATCTACCCTATTAGGAGTATTAAAGTGGAGATCTATTAGGATCTACTTCCTTTGAAGCTTTAGCAACACCGTTAGGTGTGCACTCTGTTAAGAGATTTATCAAGAACTGTTAAGTCCACCTTCTACTAAAGGATTTCTGATGTGATGCACTTGTTAGAATGCAACTACATTATAAATGTTGATATGATAGTATGGGAAATCTCTAAATGTTCATAACAAATCCTATAAATCTTACAATGTATATGTAATCACCTTGAGTGATTGAATGATACCTTGTCTCTGCTTTTCGGTAGCCTTGTCTGTGTTCTTAAGAACTGATATGATCTGTTTCTGAACTTTGCATGAATTCACTTCTACTGCTTAGATGCTCTTCATGGCTAAAATCATTTATCAACTCATTTTCTATTACAAATGATTGAACATCTTTATATACTAGTTTCTAGGTCCATTCTTGATTCACGCTTTTCAAGTTTAACTATAGATTCAAGGTTTACAACTTGACCTTGATCTTTAGTTAGTTATGTTTTAGATCCATTAGGATGATTTAAAACATTTACAATATACTTGCTTGACCCTCAAGTAATGATTTAAAACAAATTTAAACTCTATAAATAGAATTACAATGTTTTATCTGACGTGGAAAGTCAAATCCACTTTTTGCGGGTTCTGTAGCTGCTTGTCGGTTCTAATGGTCGGGCTACTTTGTCAGTCTGTCAGGTTTCTTTTTTTCTTTTCTCTATTAGGTTTCTACTCCATCGGTGTCCCTATATTGAACTGTTCATCAGGTTCCTTGCATTTTCTTCTCTGTCGGCGGTGTTCATAAAATTGTACCGTCGGTTTAGTGATTTTGGATCCGTCGGTGATGTCCTCTTTTGCTTTGTCGTCGGTTCCACACTTGACAGTGTTCGTCGGGAAATTCTATACTTAGCATTTTTATGACAAGAATTGTCATCTCTTCAGGTATGCAGTGTGCTATCTATCAGGTATGCCTATACCGATGACCTTTATCATGTTTTTTACTTAAGTATACTAATGGAAAAACTTAATGTCATTAATGTGTGGTTTCATGTTGTCAACTATTTCCCTATATGGTAGAAGCTTGTCATATTTTATCTAAAATTTATCAAATACCTAATTTTATTATCAGTTGCGAGTCCCCAAAGACTTGTAGTTCTATGATGTTCCATTTGATTATTATTTTCAGACCAAAAATGAGGGCCTTGTATTCGACAATATTGTTGGTGCATGCAAAGCATAGTTTGAATGATTTGGGGATATAATCTCCTTGGGGAGTAACAAACTGAATATATGCCCTCGTTCATCGAGTTGTGTAGGAGCCATCAAAGCATAACTTCCATGATATTTGTTCTTCAACCATGCATAAGTATTCATCTGGTAATGTTGTGACTGGAGGGTAGGAATCCACCAATGGTACCTTAGCTAATTGATCAATGATGACTTGTCCTTTTATTTATTTGTGGTCCACATATTGAATATAAAAATATCTCAAGAGATTAACCCATTTAGTCATGTGGCCTATGAGAGTAGTGTGGGAGAGTAGATACTTAAGAGGGTCTACCTTTGATATGAGATTTTCAGTATGACTAAGCATATATCACCAGAGTGTTTGGGTGGAAAAGACCACAAGGCATGCTTTTTCCATAGAAGATTAATTAATCTCATATCCCATGAGTGTGAGGTTGACATATTATATGGCTCATTCTTTTCCATTATCATCCAATTAGGCAAGGAGTACCCCCAGTGTGATTATGGTGCTAGACATGTATAATAACAATGGTTTTCCTATAATTAGTGACATGAGGATTGGAGGGTTTGATAGATATTCCTTGATCTTTTTGAAACCTCTTTGATAGTAAGGATCCCATTTTAGATTACCTGATTTTTGTAGCAAGTGGGTGAACAATTGACATTTATCTACGAGCTATGAAAAAAACTTCGGAAAGACTAGATATTTCCTTGTAGGTTGTGCAATTGTTTGAGAGTCCTTGGGGAGGCATTTATAATATTGATATGAATTTCTTGGGATCTACTTCTATGCCTTGTCGTGATATGATGAATCCCAACAGCTTTCATGATGTTACTCCGAACACACATTTATTTGGATTTAACCTTAGTTGGTATTTTTGGAGTCGATTGAATATGCAATCTAGGATCCTAAGATGATCAATCCTTATTCTTGAATTCCACAATATTTCATCTACGTAATCTTCAAGTATTTTGTGAATTATATCATGGAAGATTATGATCATGGCTCCTTGATACGTGGCTCCAGAATTTTTGATATTGAAAGGCATGACGGTGTAGTAGAAGGTACCCCATGGGGTGGTGAGTGTTGTCTTATGTCAATCTTCTTATGTAATGCATATCTGATTATAGTCAGAGAAACCATCCATGAGAGACAACATCTCTTGTCCAGTTGTAAGATCTACCAAAATGTCAATATTTTGTAATGGGAAATCATCTTTTGGACATGCCTTGTTAAGGTCTCTGAAGTCTGTGCATATTCAGATATAGCCAGCTAGTTTGGAGATAGGCAACATGTTGGAAATCCATTCAGAGTATTCAATGACATGGATGAATGTGGCCTCCAAGTGTTTCTCTAATTCTTCTTTGACTAATAAGGATACCTTGGGATGCATCTTTCTGAGCTTTTGTTTGACTAGTTTAGCCTTTAGGTCCACCACAAGATGATGAACCATGAGATTAGGATCTATCCTAGTCATGTGAGCCTAAGATCAAGTGAAGTTGATGGAGGTCTGATTTAGGAGCACCTCAAATACTATTTTTTCTTCCTCTGATAGTGATGTTGCTATATATGTGATGTGCGGGTGTTCTTTTGTTCCCAATTTGATGGGCTTGATTTCCTTGATCAAGATAGATGACCGTTCTGATTAATAATCATTGATGAGAGGAAGAGGAGATTATTTCACTAGAGGATACGTCCTTTTTTTTACTTTTTTGGGATCAAGAAGTGCCTATAGGTATTTTCACTAGGAGATCCATTATTTTATTTCTTATTTTTGTGACTAATGACTTCCTCTTCCCAAAAGTATGCTTGGGGTCTATCTTTTAGACATGTATGGAATCATGCCCCTAGTTACCTTGTCATTTTGTTTCTCCCATGAATTCTAGGAGCGTGTCCTCACTCTGAAATACATCAATATGGATGACGCTTGGTTGGCCCCAATCAATGAGTTTGGGATGGACGAGTTGGAGGTCAATGAATTTGACAAAAAATTGACAGAGGATTGATTCACCTAAGAAGGCTTCATCACTAAAGATATCATCGTAGGCTCTCTTAACTTCCTATTTAGGGATGGTTTTAAATTTTAATATTTTTCCTTGAACGTTAAGAAAGGTACAGCCAATCGCGTTAGTGACCCCAGTCAAGGCTTGATCAAATCCAAGACCTTGATTCCTTGGTCATTGGGGAGGCTCAATGGGAGCCCTCATACCACTTTCTTCGCAACTTAATCCATCACCTTGATAGTTCTATTGTTCAATGGCTAAATGTGCGATTTAGGGTATTTTTCTTTGAACTAATCAAGAAGTCTGTTGTTAGGGGGTGGAGCCTCCTGATATAGTCATTTGTTTATGTCTGCCTCATTCAAGTTACCAAAAGATAGGAACATTGAATTCCCAATTTTCTTTGGTTGGAGTTATCTTTGCTTTGTCTTGTCTTGATGGGACGGACGTCCCTAGGTATGAGGGTTGAGGGGTAATTTTCCTACTGCAAATGCATCTGACATACTATATTCCCCACCACCCTTGTTGTTGATCTTGATGGTAGATAGGTTGGATGAAAGGATGGTCTCGGGATCAATGTGAGATCGGGAGAAACTAGCAATAGATGTACTAATGTTGATCCTAGGGCAATGAGTAGAATGTGTAAATGAAGCCTCTAATGCATGACAGTATCTGAAGGTCAGCATAGATGGTGGCTTATTTATCTTTGTGGGGAAAATTGACACATTGGTGGAATGTGGAGAGAACAGTCTGCATAGCATGGATCCATGGACGATTGAGGAGGATGTTGAAGGGTAGGTCAAGATCAACAACATGGCATATTATATTTTCCAGTGCTGGGCCCACCTGGATGGGTAGTGAAATAGTGCCTTGTGAGTTACGCTCCAAGTTGTCATATGCCTTGATTGTTATGATTTTCTTGGTGATGTCATCTTTGGTGTACCCCACTTGTGTTATGAATTTCAAAGTACACAAATTTAGGTAAAGCCATTATCTATCAAAACTCATTTAATGGTGAAGGAGTTTACAAAGACAACAATGCAGAGAGGGAGATTATAATCTGGTGAGATGGATGACATGTCAGATGACTTGAATGATATATTGTAAGATGATAATAGTGTTGGAAATGAGTTGAGTAACTGAGAGGGGAGGGTGAATCAGTTACCACAAAAAAAATCCAACTCCCTTAGATGTCTTAAACAAATTAGTCAATGTTGCTTGGTTAACACAGATATTCTATTGTCACTCGGTTAACATAGAAAATCTTAAGATATTAACTGTGATTATCTTTAGTAATTAATTGCAGAAACATAAACCATAAAGAAAATTAAATGTACATAGATAACACCAATATTTAACATGGAAACCCAATATGGGAAAAACCACCAATTGCAACTAGTCACTATTTTCACTCTTCTGAAGTGAGCCCTGTTAGGAGCCAACCCTGTTAAAGGTTACAATAACACATTGTTCGGTGTGACCTTGTTAGAGGATTTAATCACCCTGTAAGGAGTGGCCTTGTGAGAGGTCTTTAAACACTTCAATGTATAAATGTCACCTTGTTAGAGTATTTACAAAAGACTATTAAGTCTACTCTGTTAAGAGATTTTGATCACTGCTACAATTGTTAGAAAGTAACAATGGATTGACCTATTTTATAAGAAACTATCTTTGCTTATTCAGATCTCTATTCTAGATTAAATACTTGATCCTCACTGATCTGATATTCTATTGCATTCTTCTATGTTCTATCCTCAATCAGAATCCCATCTGATTTTGCCTTCACTCTTCATATCACTTATACACACTTCCATACTCTATCTCACTTTTTTTAATCCAAACTTGACCTTATATTTATATGATAAGCCTTTTCAATTCGTCCTAAATATCATTCCAAATAAATAATAAAACTCATGTCTGTCGGCTGCATATATCCAATTATCCATAAAATATAAACTAATGTTAATCGGCTGACACTAACTGTTTAACTCGATCAACACTGAAATCCTTCAAAGCCCGACCAACACTGTAATGCCCGAGTGAACTCGATTAGAACTTAAAATCACTTTGGTCATCTTCAATGCCTGAGAGTGCTTGGCATGAACTGACTATGCTTGGATATGATTAGACATTTGAGTAAACATCACTATACTTGTGTAAACATCAATGAAAATACACAATTGAATAATTGTCATCAACAATCTCCCTCTTTGGAATTGATGGCAACACAACATGTAATAATACAAAGAATTATAGAGTGGCAGGCATAAGAATGAAATTTTTATTAATGTCCTTAGCTTCATTTTGATTCTCATCCAATTTTATTAATGTCTTTAGCTTCATTCTAATTTTCATCCAAAAACTCCCTCTTACATTAATCTATATTTTTGATAAAGTTCTCCCTCTGTCATCAATCTCTCCATCAGTAATCTTTATGACATTCATTAATCTCTCCCTCTTTCATTGATCATTATGACATACAGTAATCTCTCCCTCTTTGACAACCAATGCCAAAGACACCAACTGACACATCCAATGAAGTTGTAATGTACATGTATGTACTGATTCATGTGCAATAAGCTCTAAATATCTGCATCAACATGTTAAGTATGTTCTGTAGCTCGGTTGATGCATCACTAAACTGTGTTTTAGTGAGCCTCGGTTAGGGGAATTACCCCTAGCTTTCCTCTAAGATACAAAAATGCATCATTAGGTAATGGTTTTGTGAATATGTCTACAATTTGTTCTTTAGTATTCACATATTTCAATCTTACTTGCTTGTCCTGAACCAATTCTCTCAAGAAATGATACTTTATTGCAATATGTTTAGTCTTAGTATGCATCACAGGGTTCTTTGAAATTTTGATAGCACTGGTGTTGTCACTGTAGATAATGATTGGTTCTATTATTTCCACCTTCATACCTGACAACAGTTGTTTGAACCATATGATATTTGAACAATTTACTACTGCGGAAAAATACTCTACTTCTGCTGTAGATTGAGAAATGCAGTTTTGTTTCTTGCTTGTCTAGGAGACTAACCTCTTTCCAAGAAATAATACTTCTCCACTTGTGTTCTTTCTGTCATCAACACTTCCATCCCAATCAGCATCAGTAAAATTCTTCAAATCAAAGTTTCCTCCTTTCTTATACCATAATCCATAATCTTCAGTACCCTTAAGATATCTCAGAATCCTTTTGATAGTCATCAAAGGATTCTCTCTAGGATTGGATGAAAACCTTGCAATAATACCAACTGCTAATGTAATATCAGGTCCGGTGTGAACAACATATTGAAGTTTACCAATCATGGATCTATAGGTAGTCTGGTTGCTTCCTTTTAACCATAATCCTTAGACAACTTATGTCCGGTAGGCATAGGTGTTCCAACTAGTCTGGAGTCTTCCATCCCAAATTTCTTCAGTATCTCTATGATGTATTTAGATTGGGTAATATAGATACCATCCTTCATCTGATAAACTTGTAAACCAACAAATAATTTGATTTCAACAAACATAGACATCTCAAATTCCTTACTCATAGCTTCTGAGAATGCTTTGCATAAGTCATCATATCCATTAAACAATATGTCGTCAACAAATATTTCTGCTAACAGTATCTTGTTCTGATGTCCTTCTTTGATATACAAGCTACTATTGTCATTAGATCTCTGAAATCCAATGTTTATCAAGTAACCATGCAGTCTTTCATGCCAGACTCTAGGATCTTGCTTCATTCCATATAATGCTTTGTGTAATTTGCAAACCATATTCCTTTTGTTAGGATCTATGAAACCTTCAGGTTTCTCAATTAGACTTCTTCAAGAATTCCATTCAAGAATGCATATTTTACATCCATTGATATACCTTGTATCCTTTGTGTGCAGCATATGCCAGAAGAGTTTTGACTCCTTCAAGTCTTACAACAGGAGCAAAAGTTTCTCCATAGTCAATACCCTCTTCTTGAGCATATCCTTTACATACTAATCTTGCCTTGTTTCTGAAAACTTCTCCTTTTTCATTCATCTTGTTTCTAAAAACCCACTTAGTACCAATCGCATTCTTATATTTTGGCCTAGGTAAAAGAGTCCAGGTTTTGTTCTTTTCTATCTACTCAATCTCTTCATTCAATTCTTTGATCCAGCTTTCATCATTCAATACATGTTTAATAGTTCTAGGTTTAATTTCACTAAGAAAACATGTACCTTTCATTTTGTTCCTTGTCATTACACCTTCTGTCTGGTCTCCAATTATTTGTTCTGGTGCATGATTCCTTCTGACATATTTTGCAAGTATAGTATCATTCCTTCTTGATTTTGGGCTTGTTCCACTGGGTTCACCATGCTCAAAAGTTATGTTATGTTCTTTTGTCTGATACTTGGGTTCCACTGTCTGAGACTCGGGTGCCTCTATCTGAGACTCGGGTGCCTCTGTCTGCGACTAGGCTCCCTCTGTCTTTGACTCAGTCTCTTTACTCTGGGACTATGTTTCCTCTACTAGCAGCTCAAGTTGCACAAGTTTCAACTCAGGTTGAACTATCTGGGTTTGTGCAGATGAATTCAATGGTTGACAGGGATGATGTCTAATCACCATTTCTTGTGTCTTAGGTATAGTATCAGGTTCATAATATACAAATTTTTTATAATCCTGAGGCTCTTTACTGCTATGTTCTTCACCTCTTTCTACAAATTCATCAATCCTAACATGCACACTTTCTATGACTTTATGAGTAGAAATATTCAAACATTTATATGCTTTTCTTTTAAAGGAGTAGCCTAGGAATATACCTTCATCACCTTTTACATCAAATTTTCCATTTCTTTCTTCCTTCAAGATGTAACATGTACTTCCAAATACTTTGAAATAATGAACATTAGGTTTATAACCATACCATAATTCAAAAGGTGTCTTCTCAGTACCTTTCTTTAGTTGAACTTGGTTCAAAGTGTGAATTGCAATGTTGATGGCTTCCTTCCAGTATTTGGTAGCAACATTCTTTTCAATCATTAAGGTTCTTGCACAATCCATAATGGGTCTGTTCCTTCTTTCTGCTATACCATTATGTTGTGGATTACCTAGGGCAGATACATGTGTTTTGATTCCTCTTTCATTGCAGAATTCATTGAATTCGTTAGAGATGAATTCTCCTCCTCTGTCAAATCTTAAGTATTTCAGCTTCTTTCCTGTTTCTTTTTCAACTCTCGCTAGGTACCATTTGAACTTCTGAAAAGTTTTTGATTTTTCTTTGAGAAACATAATAGTCATCATTCTAGAATGATCATCAACAAATAGAATGAAATACTTCTCACCTGTGTAACTTGTTGTTCCAATTGGTCCACATAAATCAGTATGTACCTGTAACCACCCTAATTTGGTCTTCTCTGACCATAGACCCTATTTTTCCTAAGTGTGATCGTACCCCTAATTATGTCAAGACAATTCTTCAATTTATTGGCATAATTCATTTAAATCAAATTTAATCTCCTAAGTGATTTAATCACTAAATTACATTAATTGCCTTAGCCAATTAAATCAAATCCATTCAATTCAATCAAAAACATGGCTAAAGTAATTAATTAAAAGGAATTAAATAAATCCTAATTACAACTCCATTTACAAAAGGGAAAGTCAAATCCCTAGCCAGTAAGAGTTAAATCACTTGGATCACCTCACATGGATCACCAAATATTTAATCTCCACCTCTCTTCCACTCTCAATCCTAACCTCTCATTCACCAATTTTTCTATAAATGAAATGAATTTTAAGCTCAATTGGCCCCTAATTTGAGATTTCAATTTACAAACTTATGTTGCTCTTATTTTCATAGATCTTAATGCATTTTAGCTCTCATTTTCATATCATTGTTATAATCTTTCACTTTGGAGCTTTAAAATGAACATTTCTTGAGCATTTAGAGTAAATTCATTCAAATCTTCCATTCTAAGTTGTATATGTCACTGATTAATACATAATCTGAGGGAAATTATAGCATTCTTCACACTATTCTTAGATAGGAAGCAATAGGTCAATTTTAGTGATTGATATGCTTGTTAACCCTTGTTTTTCACTAATATAATTAATTATTAAAGTGTTGTGTTGCAGACAATAGGTACACAAAATAACACACATTTTTGGTGCCCACCGTGGGGCTGAATCTCAGAATTTACCTCACTTTCTATTCATTTTGGCTGATTTGTCTTCTTTGTTTTCAGGTACAGAGTCACCTTTAGTCACCAAGGCTCTCATGCAACAAATGGCATCATATTGAGGAAATTGGATCGCATCCCAAATTTCAGAGCTCACATCCAGGGAATCCCAAGTCATTTTTGGTAAAGGCTCGCATCTGTTATATCTTGTATCGCCTTTTATGTAAATAATCGCATCTGGAAAATTGGATTGTATCCCCAGTTTCTAGGATTGTATTTGGGAAAGGCAATCACATCTCGTCATTTGATTTAAAAACTAAATTGTCTAACTACTAATCTTGTGATCTTGTTTGCTTCTGTCTTTTGAGCAGCCTAATTTTTTATTGCAGATTGTTGTCAGAGCCTTTTTTCTCAAAAAGGTGGAGGGAAATTACTAACTTGTGCTTTGCAGGTGTTTGAATAGTATAAATTGATTTTATTTGTTCAATTAATTAAAACTAAGATCATTTTCCTATCATATACTAAATCAATCAGAGGATTATGCTCTTTTCCTTCAAGGAAAATCATAAACTCAAAAGTTGATTTAGGACTTGGAAGAATTTGTGGATAATTGAGCAAGGCAAACCTCATTGTTTAAATTTCTTTTGGGAAGTAATTGAAAAAACACAAAGAATTAATATTGTGGATAATTGAACAAGCTTCATTGTCTAATTCATTTGGATAGAAATTGAACAACAGAAAGCATTAAATATTGTGGGATAATTGAACAAGCTTCATTGTCTAATTTTGGATAGAAATTGAACAAGCAAATCACCTAACTTTGGGGAAATTGAACAAAACAATATTTGATTTTCAAGTACTTTGTGCTTTCATAAAATAGGAATTAAAGAATCAAACTTAAGCTTAACTTGATCTCACTAGAGAATTTTCTCTTCCTTCCAAGTGGAGGAATCAAAAACTCATCATGGGAGATTGAGTTTTGAGTGAAGTCATTTGAGGGAAAGAATTGATTGAAGTATTTTTGGGAGAAAATGACATAGAATAGGAGAGTATGCTCTTCCTCTTTTGAAGAATCAGAAATATAGAACTCCTAAGCTCGCCAATCCTTTGTTATGCTTTCAAAACATTAGAGGGTCTTTTGGTTGAGGAAAAAATCTCCTGGGATGACCCAAGTGAGGACAGGTATTACGCCAACCCTTCCAACTCACAATAATCAATACACTTCCTTGTAGGCTAAAACCTCAAAAGACATAGTCAGTTTTGTTCCTAGAGTTATGACATCATTCCTTGAACATGCTTGAGTGTGTGTAGAGCGGAGCCGCTTGGATCTTGCTTGTGAGAATACACATATTTAATTACTCATAGGGATATACGCCTCAATTTTTCCTTGTGCAATTCTATGGGAGACGATTACAAACAGATGCCCAAAAATACTAAACACTTGTAGTCAAAACAAACCCGATCAATCTCTGAAAGGGTGATAATCTTTGTGCAAGGCAAATAGTAATTGCCCCAAGATACTCATCATTTCGTGCCCTCACTTGCGTTTGGAGTCGGATAATATGGCATCATGACTGGAGCCATTGCATGCTTGGTGATGGCCATATTTTGATTAGCATTTGAGGGTGTACCTAAGTCTACAAGCAAATATTTTCATTCTATGCTTAGAAACTAGGGAATAGGGAAAGTGTTTTTATCATCCCTTAACAAAGAAACATTGCTTGATGTGATTTAAAGCTCACTAAGAAGATAACTCAAAAAACAAGCAATAATATTAGTTCCCTGACATACAAGTTATTTTCCACTCACTATAAATTCTCAAAAAAACCTTATTGTCAAACAAATTTTCATGTATTTCGAGACAAAATAAACAAAACATCAGAGGCTTGTTTCTGGTCTGTCTTAGGTTGCTTCTGGTTTCATTAGCTTGCATCCAGGGAGAAGGCCCATTTTTGGTCATTTATGCCTTGCATCTAGGGAGAAAGCTCGCATTTAGGATATCAAAGCTCGCATCTGGTTAAACAAAACCTCGCATTTAGTGTGTTGCATTTAGGATAGTGGGCACTTGCAGATTTTTCTCTTAGATAAATTCAGTATATTTGGGTACCCTTTTGGCTCTTTAGTCTAGTCTTGTTTCTTTTTATGGTCTGCCAGTCGTTGTTTCAAAACTTTTTCCAAAGTCTACCTTGCATGTCCTTTTGGGTTCTCACAATTGGTCTCAAAATGTGTGTTTTACTCACTTTTCAAAACAACTTGATTCCCAGCTCACTATCAGGGAATTCTATCCCTCTAATGCTGGAGTCATTTACTTCCATCAAACACAAACAATCCTTTACTACTTGGACACACTTACTTGGACAATTTGAGACTTCACTTGACACTATTTAAAACCTTTTGACATAGTTGAGATTCAACTTTATGGTTAACACAAGACGCAACAAGTATCTTGCTGCCGAATCAGAAGTACCTCCAAGATTGCTACAATTTCAACAAGGAGAAACATCTCGTAATCCCTTATTTGACAGAGAATCACCCGCAATGGAATCTCCTAGAAATGAATGGAGTACAACTTTTGAAGAATACAACAATGACAAAAATTGAAGATAAGAATACAGTAGTAGTGAAGAAGAAATACACATTACTCATCCTTTGTTTGACTCGGATAGTGGTGGAGACGTACCCAAGGAAGAGTATAATAGACTCCAACAAAGTAGAAAATTCCAACAGACATTGGAAAAGATCATTGGTGATGATAAGGAAAAATACTTTCTAAATATAGCATCCCTTGGAGTCAAACTACCTAAAGATTATGATGTTGAAAGACTAAATGAAAAGGAGATACCAACCCATATCTCTATTCTCACCAAGCAATTGACCTTGATGCAAGATGAACTTTCTACACTCAAACAAGAGAAGGTCAAACCAACAAAAAAATAATCTTTGAACCACATTTGTCCATTTCCTTTTGACAAGAGTATCAACATGATTCCATTTCCTCCCAACATGGCAAGGCCTAATTATGACAAGTATATGGGAGAGACTGATCCACATGACCATGTGAGAGAGTTTTGTGCTCTAACAATTCAGTACATGCATGAACCTACATACATAATAAGGCTATTTCCGGGAAGTCTAGGCAGAAATTCTATGGAGTGGTTATCCAAACTCACACCAAAGGTGAAATATTTTGAGGAGTTAATACAAAATTTTGTCCAACATTACTCCTACAATATACAATATGAGGTAACCATGATGGACTTATGTAACACAAAACAAAGAACCGATGAATCCTTTACACACTTTTTACAAAGGTGGAGGAAAATATTTGCTAGGTACTCAAGAGCTATTCCTGAATCATAAAATATGGAAATCTTCATTAACAACTTGATACCTGAATTAAACTATGCTTTGCAAATGCAAGATTCACCTGGCTTTGATAGGATGATAAAAAATGCCATCCGTATTGAAGAGGTCATGGTTAAGAAAGGAGAAATCACACTTCAAAGTGATAGTAAATCCACCAACTACAACAACAAGCCTAATTGGTGGAAACAAAACAAGAATGTTGTTAACGATGGAGTGGTAGATGCATCTAGTGCTAATCCTAAACTGACAGTGTTAAATTTAACGAACAACTTGCAAGAAAACAAAGAAGCCAAGGTAACAACCACATTACCTAAAGAAAACAATGAGAACAACAAGAGTAGACCATGGACTTCTAGACCTCAATGAACATTCACTCCTTTGGGAGAACCTCTTGAGATAGTTTTGAAGACACTCTTAGACAAAAAAGTTCTTACAATTCCCGATTCAAAACCATGGGAACCAAAATTCAACCCAAGATGGTGGGATGATGATTTTTATTGTGTCTTTCACAAAAACAAGGGACATAAGACTAATAACTGTGTAAAGATTAAACATGTTATACAAGACCTTATTGAAGGAGGCAAGATCAAAGTGGAAGGATGCACCACTAATGAAGACCATATGACATTTAACAAGCTGTTTCCTAACTACAAAAAAGGGGAAGCATCAAAAGGAAAAGGAAGCAAAGTGAATTACACCTACTCCAATAATGATAATGTAATCAACATGTTGGATATTAAATACGAATCAATCAATGTGATCACTATTAAAGGTGCTAAAGACACGTCCATACAATCAAATACAGTGACTCAAAGTCAAGCACAAGTTACAATCAAAGGAGCTAGTTCCTCATCGAAACAAGCAACATCTTCAAAAGTACCCATTGTCACTATTCCCAAACCAGCAGGAACAAGACAAACAATTACCATTCCTTCAGCAAACTATAGCTTGGTGGATTAATTGCAAAGAACCTCTGCTCAAATTTCTATATTTGAGTTACTCAAAATCTCTTCAGTGCATAGGGAAGTTCCTGAACAAGCCCTACATTCTACAAATGTTCCAAAATACATTAATGTAGACAAGTTCCAGGCAATGGTTAATCATATCTCAGCACCACACTATCTCTCTTTTTTAGGAGAAGATGACAAGTCATTGACTCATCCACATAACCAACCCTTACACATTGAATTCCTAATTCGCAAATCTTGTGTTAGAGGTGTATTGATAGATGGAGGTGCAGGGTTGAACATTTGCACTCTCAATCTGATAAAGAAATTGGGTCTTTCATAACAAAGCATTGGTTCAAGAAGTAATATAACTATCAAAGCTTACGATGAAGAAGAAAGATCATATAAAGGTCTCATTGTTCTACCAATTAGAATAGAACCAGTTGAAAGAAATGTGATCTGTCAAGTTTGAGATCTACCCTTGGCTTACAACATACTATTAGGGAGACCTTGGATTCATGAAATGCAAGCGGTACCATCTACTTACCACCAATGTATCAAATTCCCACATAATGGGGTAGAAGTAACAATTCCTATAGATGACAGTTATACTTGCAACAATGTCAAAGCAGATAGTATGGTTCCTCATAATAAGGAAGTTCCAAAAGAAATTGTACCTGAAACTACTAAAGACATGGTTATGAGAAGCTTTGGAAATACATTTAAACTTGAAGAAACTAGCATGGGAGAATACATGCTAGACATGACCCCTTCACTGACAGAACTCCTTGTGTCTCCAAGATCTTATGGGAAAACTTCCTCATCTTTCACACCTACTACATCTAGAGAACCAGACATTCACAAAGCAACTGGTATGGTTAGAACCTCTACTTCTCAAAAGGATGAAAAAGAAGAAAAAGCAGTCTTGGCTTGGCTCTATAAAGGAGAACATAAAGAAAATGAGGTAAAACATGTGGAGGTATCCCCAGAAAAGTATGGTAAAGGATATGACCTTCTCAAACAAATTAGATATAAAGGGAATGGACCATTAGGAGACAAAGGAAAAGGACTTGTTGAACCTATACACATGGAATTCAGAAATACAAAAGACAAAACATGATTAGGTTTCAATAACAAATCGGAAAACCCTACTTCAAGAGATGGTCCAATCTTTGATGAAGGAAGTTATGATGAAGAAGAAGAAACATAACTAGAACCATGGACCTATGAGAGAGTATTGCATGTTGGTATAGAGTATCCTGAATATTAAGGAGAAAGATATGTACCTACTTTTGTAACACAACAAGAGAATCATGTTCCTTTATTAACACAAGCTACTATTTAAGAAGTAGATGAAACAATAGAAGACTCTCTAGAAGTCCCATTGATAGAAGAAATTCTAGAAGAAATACCCCAACAACAAGATTTACATCCTAACTAGGGGCAGTTGTTCACAATTTCACATGTCCTAGACTTACCTCACTTTGATCTACAAGTGGCTAATAGGGTGCATCAGGTAACTATTGTTGAGTTTATAAACAGAGCAGATGTTGACATAATAGACTCACATGATTATGAATGAGATCACTTGTCCAATGCTACTATACACATTGAGGTAGATGTGATTCATAAATTTGCATCTCTATTGGAAAGAGGAGAGAGTTATAACACTTACACTAACACTGTTCTTGTTCTAGAATCAGATGAGATACCACTACCTAGGATTGTTGATGAGGAAACTGGTGTTTTACTAGGTCTAGAGGACATCCTAAGACTACAAGCTATGAGTTCCATCTTTCTAAGAGAATAAGAAGAAAGATCAACTAATGAGTCACTAGAGTTAGGTCTGCATATTACTAACAACGACCTTATTAATGACGATTTAGCTCTTGATGATCTAAACATTGTAGAAGTTGACTTAATAGAACATGTCTTATCAGTTAATAGTTTTGACGCTAACGCGATACTGTCCTTACCAAACTCTGAATCATTATCCTTGATAAACCTTGACCTAATTGATTGGACTAATTTAGATCCTACTCCTATCATGAACTTCCCTAATGAGTACACGTGGCCTGTTATCTAAATGCTTGTGAACCCTATCCTTCTTCCACCAATGCAAGGAGCGTGAATATGTCAGAAGAGGATATCAAGTTTCTTAGTCGCAAATTGAAAAATAAAAAGAAGAAAAGAACTAATGGTGAAAACCACATTGTGGCAGTGTTAGATTCTAAAAAAGTAAAAATAAAAGATGTATCTGATGGTGTAAACCTCTCAGAGGCGCTAAAAGATTAAATTCTTGATATCCTCCTTGAGAACTTTCAAGAAAGATCTTCAGTTTTGATAGAACCAACACAACTGATTAACTTAGGAATAGTTGAAGTTCCTCAATTTGTTCACCTAGCACAGTCCTTATCAGAAGAGGAGAAGATACAATTCACTGAGTTCCTGAAAGAGAAAAAGATCAATTTTTCATGGTCTTATACTGATATGTCTGGACTTGATCCTGAATTAATAATGCATCATTTATCTATAGCTCGTGGGATCAAATTTGTGAAATAGAAATTAAGAAAGATGCATCCTCATGTTGCATTATTGGTGAAAGCATAGCTAGAAAAATTATTGAAAGATGGATTCATAAGAGTCATCGCTTATGCAGGATGGATTTCTAATGTGGTACAAGTATCTAAAATAGATAAATCTATCAAGATCTGCACAAACTTTAGAGACTCAAACAAATCATGTCCTAAAGATGATTTTCCACTGCCAAACATTGATATGATCATAGATCTTACAATAGGCTATCAGTTGTACTCACTCATGGATGGTTTCTTGGGCTATAACCAGATTAAGAGTGCTCCTGAAGACCAATAAAAGACAAAATTCACATGCGCATGGGGAAATTTTTGTTGGAACATTATGCCATTTGGATTAAAGAATGCTGGTGCTACATACCAAAGAGATATGACGACCATATTCCATTATATGATACATAAAAACATGGAGGACTACGTGGATGATACCTTAGCTAAGTCAAAAACAAGAACTACTCATATTAAAGACTTGCGGAAGATATTAGATCGCATGGAGCAATTTCAACTTAGGCTTAATCCAAAGAAATGTGCCTTTGGAGTTCAATTAGGGAAGCTACTAGGGTTTATAGTATCAGCAAAAGGAATTGAGGTAGACCCTGTAAAAGTTAAAGCTATACTAGAAATGTCACCTCCATGCAATATTAGTCAGATGAGGACGCTACAAGGAAGACTCCAGTCAATCAAGAGATTTATGTCACAACTTGCAGACATAGCACAACCTTTTACTAAACTACTATGTAAGGGTGTTACCTTCAAATGGGGTGAACATTGTGAAATTAACTTCAAATAATTAAAGGATTACTTAGCTACTCCTCTGATTCTCATGGCGCCCATTCATGGAAAGCCATTACTCCTATATATCTTAGCTATGGCTACATCGATGGTAGTATTTCTGGCTCAAGAAGATGAAACTAAAAAGGAAAGAGCAATATACTATATCAACAGAACACTACTGTCTTATGAACTCAATTACAGTATAATTGAAAAAGCTTGCTTAGTAGTTATCTTTACATCACAAAAATTGAGACATTATATGTTGTCACATGCAGTAAAGCTTATTGCAAAGATAGATCCACTCAAATGCCTCTTAAGCAAGACAACATTAATAGGAAGGCTAGCAAAGTGGGTCCTGATTCTAAGCGAATTTGATATTGAGTATGTGGATAGAAGAGCTATTAAAGGACAAGTCCTCACAGATCAATTAGTTGATTCACCAAGATGACGCACCTTTAATAATTGAATTTCTTGATGAAACAATAATGCATTTAACTGAACATCCGTGGAATATGTACTTTGATGGTTCTTTCATGCAATAAGGTTCTAGAGCAGGGGTTCTCTTTATCACTCCTCAAGGCTACAAGATACCCAAAGCATGCAAATTAATGTTTCCATGCACCAATAACATTTTTGAATATGAAGCATTAGTGAATGGTCTTATATTGGCTATGGAATGGAAGATCGTAGAGTTACATGTGTATGGTGACTCTCAACTTATTAATCAAGTAAATGGAGACTATCAGACTAAAGATGAGAATTTGATGCCTTATAAACAACTAGTTGAAGACTTGAAAAAGTACTTTGTCTTCGTCACATTCCAGCAAATTCCAAGGATAGAAAACAAAGCTGCAGATTCTATGGCTACACTGGCATCCATGTTACAACTAGAAGAACATCATTTTCTCTATGACTTCTTGGTGGAAGAATGATCTTGTCCAGCTTTTGATACCCCTGAGTACCAAGTAATTTGTGCTTTAAACGCCCAAGACCAATCCCAGTATGCCAAACTCATTACCTATCTAACTGACCAAACTCTACCCAATGGCATATCAAGGAATGAAAAATGAGCCTTAATTAGGATAGCATCACATTATGTCCTCATTACTAATAACTTATATAGACGATGTCTCGACGATACACTTCTTAGGTGTTTAGAACAAGAAGAGTCAGATCACGCATTAAAAGAGGTCCACGAAGGTGTATGTGGATCATACTCAAATGACTTTTCACTAGCTAAAAAACTACTAAGAGATGGATATTACTGGCCGACGATGGAAAAAGATGTTCTATTTTCAAAAACATGTCACAAATGCCAAACACATGGAAATATCATCCATGCTCCTGCTAGAGAACTCATACCATTTATAACACATTGGCCATTTTAGAAATGGGCCTTTGATTTGGTTGGACAAATAACCTAATTCTTCAAGTGGGCACAAATACATCATTACGGCCACTGATTATTTCACTAAGTGGGTCAAAGCCATGTCGTTGATCAAAGCCACTGGCAAACAAGTGGATATGTTTATCTTGAACTACATTATTTGTAGGTATGGGATACCCTCTTCAATTGTAATAGACAATGGGGGTCAATTTAAAAACCAATACATGGAAGACCTTTGCACATAGTTTCACATCACTCAACATTGTTCTTCCATCTATTATCCTCAAGGTAATGGACAAGTTGAGGCATCTAGCAAGAACATTCTTAAAATCTTACTTAGAACTATGAGTAAGTCTGGTTGAGACTGGCATTTGCAACTAAATCTGGCACTTTGGGCCTACAAAACAACTGTTAGAACACCAACTAGAGCCACACCATTTGCTCTAGTTTATGGTGCAAAGGCAGTGTTACCTATTGAGGTAGAAATTCCATCTTTGCGGGTATCTCTCCACGGTCTTGTTACTGATGAACAATATCACACTGATAGGGTGAATGCACTAGAATTACTTGATGATCGCAGGCAACAAACATTTGATCATCTGAAAGTGTACCAAAAATGCATGTCAAAAGGGTACAATAAAAAGGTCAAACCACAACAATTTCAAGTGGGGGATCTCATTCTAAAAGATAATCCTAAGAACCAGCCAAACAAAGAACATAAAGGAAAGTTTGAACCCAACTGGCTGGGACCTTATGTCATTACTGCCACTTTTGGGACTAGAGTGTATCAGTTAGCTACACCTAAGGGAGATGTTCTTCCTGATCCCATTAATACTCTACATTTGAAGCAGTTCTACACTTGATATCTGGCTAGCAGAGCCCATGCAGTGAAAATTCTCAGAAAATACCAAAAAAATCAGAAAATTGCAAAAAAATCAGAAAATTGATCCTGAAGAAATCCAAAAATAGTGGAAAAAGTCCTGAAAAAGGGTATCCTTGGTGAAAATCTGGCAAACAAGCGCCTTGATACTACAAAAAAAAATAAAAAAGAACAAAAAAATTTGAAAAGGAGAAAAGTGCCTTGATGAAAACCTCGCAAATAGGTGTCTTGGTAGCAAAAAAAAAAAAGCTTTGCCGAGTGGTGAAAACCTAGCAAACAAGCATCATTCAAACTCTGTGTTCTATCTATCAATGCATTGATGATACTAATCTTTCATGATCACACTTGTGCTATTGGTTGAATCTGATTCCTTACAAATATCTTATCCTTGCCTAGGATTTGTCTGCATTTGTGTCTTAGGAATAGTCATTCTACACTAGGGGCATCTTTGCTAGCATGTTCAGTTTGCATCTGCTAGGTTGTCCTAGATCCTAGGTTCCTGTCTAGGATGGTCTGCCTCTCAAAACAATATTTCTCAATACTTTCATCAAAACGTCACTATCACAAACAAAGGTGTTTCTTCAACACCACCTACTTGTAACAGACATTACACTAGTGTTTCTCAACACTTTAATCAAACACTTTCAACGACCTAGTGTTTCTCAACACTTTAAACAAAAACATACTAGTTTTTCTCAACACTTTAATCAACCAGTGTTCCTAAACACTACATTGGATTACAATTGCTAACAAAGTTACTCTCATTTACTCAGACATGAAAACATATTGCTTATTCCAAAATTTTGATTGATGAATCTCTATTGCGCTTGAAAAATGAATCCATTGTATTTCTCAATACTAATTTAAAACATAATATGACCTTGGTTTGATTATGACTCTTTTTATGTTCCCATGATCTTTCACACTAGAGGCATCTAAGCGGTTATAAATTTTCTTTGATTGATTATCAATTGGTGATTGTTATGTCTTTCGAGTTACCCCATGACGTCTATTCAAAGACAAAGAGTCGCAAGGACAGGGGGCATAACATTTTTTTGGTTTTCTACGTATGGTGATTGTTTCAATGATCCTATAAATTTAACCTAACTTGGATGTTTATGGTAAGGGCTTCCAACTTGAGTGGATAGCCGCATATATCTCGATCCTAGTTATGTGTAAACTATGGTGAGGTTGAAACAATTTCCTTGTCTATTTTCTAAATCAAATTCTCACTACGGTGTATGAAACATTATGTACCCAAGGATATGAATTTCCAAGGTCATTGCGGGTCACATATCTTACATTACACTTAAACATGACCTGATTCTTAATAGTAAAAGGAGACAACTAACTTGTCATCCTGGCTTTTATGCCTTGATGCTTAAGTTTATTTCCGACATTGCATCCAATACACATAGTATTCATACTTTCATGATACTAGTGGGTATTAGTGACAATTGTACTATCAGGTGATGTTCATTACAAAAAAGCCCAATAATGGTCAAATGCTATAATGTATACAAATCAGTGACAATCCTAAGAGTCTGCGTGTAGATGCATTTAAAAATTGTATGATTCATTTGAAATAAAAGTATAAAGACTTGAGCTTAAAATGATTTCCTGATTCATTTGAAATCCAAGTTAATTACATAATCTATATTACTGATATTAATTTTGTTGCATATCCATGATAGATACATTCTACATTCATAAATGAGAAAGAGGAAAATACAAAAACAAAGCATTCAAGCATTGCATTTATTTTTACATCCTAAGTGCATCCATACGTTTATTTGCATCAAGAAAATCTCAAAAACATACATTTGCATATTCACTTAGTATCATTTGAAACACATTAATGTATCAGTAATAAATCAAAAAGCATAAATGATGTCATCACATAAATCTAATCTAAACTCATCAAGAGACCAAGATCATAATCACATGTGCATCAATATAAATATCTATCAAAGCAAGAGAACCCATGAACATATCAAGATCAGAAATAACTATCTCAGATATATCAAATATGGAATAGATTAAAAATGTGGAACTATCTACAAAAGAGTAGCAGAGTATCAGTGTGAATCAGATATACATGTATAAAGTCATAATACAATGAATTATCTCAGATGGATCAAGATATACAATATGTCTCAAAATATATCAGAGTACAAAATCAGGTCTGACTCCCACCCTCTCCCTGATCTGGAGGAGGAGGAGGAGGTGGTACAAAAGGAGCTAGTGGAGGCATCGCCCCCTCAGACTGTTGTGTGATGCGTGAATATGAAGGTGCTCTCTGGCCCTCTAGAACTACAGCATGATATAAATCAAAGTAATAAGCCGCTCTCTTTCCCTGGTGTGTTGTTATTCAAGCATGGGTATCTCAATCTACTCTAAGAATATCGCCCTGTCGATCCCTCTCTGCTCTCAGGCACTCAAGTTGTGCATCTCTATCTGTAAGCAATGCTTCCAAAGTCATGATCCTAGCTTTGAGTTTCTCATTCTCACACTATGACAAAGCATCACCATCTCTACCAGAGCTTCTGCATGTATCCTAACCTGTAGGCCTATCCTCCTGCCTATCCTTCTATCTATCTTGATGTCACTGTTGACGTATCTGCTGCTCTCTAGTTAGCAATGGACCTGGATCTCTTTGTGGAGCAACAAACCTAAGGCAATTCTGTCTGCCACTAGCACCCTCTCCATCACCCACAACACCCCCACCCCTATCATCTCTGTCATAATCTCCATCATTTGGACCCTATCCTCTGTCAGGAGGAGGGCACATCCCATAGCTCCCACCATCCCTCCCCTATCTCTCCTCTCTCATTGTGCTCCCCTTCTGCCTCTGACAGATCGATCATCAGTTGGGTCATAGTCTAATGGATCGTCTATCTGAGTAACTGCCTCATCGGGAGTTGTAAAATGTGGAAAAGGATGTTATAGCATTTGTGCAAGATAGCCATATGAACAACCTGCATCTGCAACATCTAAAGGAATATCCCAACCAACTGTAACCATATCCTTAATAGCACACTGTGCAGTCCCATATACTAATTGGGCACCCCACAGTGGCTCCTCATCACAGATTTGGGCATACACTAATAAATCCTGACACTGCCCTATACACAACCATAATATTTCAATACACGGGTAACCAAGAAGCGCTCTAATATGTACCTGGTACATCTGATCAAAAACCTACTCTGGAAAAAGTAAGGCATCTATCACCTGTCTGAGACCCACTCCTCGTAGCCAAGGTATGGTCACCATACAACTACTATTATGTCATCAAAAAGACGGCGCCAATACTCTACCTTAACCAAATGGGGCTACTAAATCCATCCTAAATACAAGTACACATATGGTTGTTAATCTAGGCACTACCTATCTATTATCAGCCATGTAACAAGGATATGCTCCCGGCCCAGATCTGTAATACAAGGATACCTATAGTCATGTTGCGTGAATATTGGTATACAATATTGTGCAACTCTCTATAAATATGGGCCAATATGTAGCTACCCATGCAAATATTTGAGATGATACTACCATCTTCTCTAGCATATCGACCCAACCAACCATAAATCTGTGTTATCCTCTGTCAGGCATCAGAGTGCCTCCGATCAATCCAGCTAAATAAACAGGTAGCCGATCGTAATGAGCACACATGTAATCCCAAGTAAGATATCAGTAAGCTATAGAATCATCCACAAAGAATCATCGAGCCGTGGCAATAGCTGTAACAGAAGTCGACTCAAACTAAACCTCTCGGCCCATAACAGGAACTCGAAGTATGCGCCACACATCCTCAAGTGTGACAGTCATCTCATCGATCGGGAGATGGAAGGTGGTGTGCTCTGAATTCCATCTCTCGGCCAAAGCAGTCAACAACCCCTGATTTACCCTAATGTCAGGTAAATCTCTTAGTGAAAGTAATCCTACTCGAGCAACTATCTCTACCTCATCACTTGTCAGTGATCGGGATAAAGAAAGGACACGACCTAGATACGGTCCTTGGAAAGACACAACCTCAAAATGAACCTATTAAACAAACAACATTTACAAAGTTCAGATCAATACTTTATCTAAGGCAACAATGCAGAAAAGTAATCAACTAAGTATGTGTGATCATCAGACAGAGAAAAATAGTCAAAATTGGAAGAAAACCAAGTCTAAACCCAAAAATTAATATGTTCCTACAGGGTGCGATTCTTTTAACAAGATGCAATGCGGGATGCGGCATGCGAGCCTATTTTAACATGACGCAATGACATTGAAGTTACTATCTAAGGCTACCACATGCGATGAAAACCTAAAAATAGGGTGTGATCCCTAAACAACAGGATGCGACACAACAATTTGGTAAAAAAATGGGATGCGACACAGGATTAATCGGACACAATCCCCGATTCAGGATGCGATGCAGAATTGAAATGGCTATAACTACTACCAAAATGCATAAAAATGAAAATAAAAAATATGGAAAGGTAGGTTTTCAGGTACTTACCGGAGATGGGTAGTCAGCTAGACGCTGATGTCATCCAGCGAGCTAGAATCAATGCTTCTCCATGGGGACCACCATCTTCTCTGTAGAGCTCTCAAAATTACCAAGGATAAAAGTGAAAATGAATGGGTAAAAAGTGAATTTTGAGATATTTATATATTTGATTTTTTGAGCTATCTAGGAGCTCCAAAACTCCTCCCAGACTACTGAAACTCAATTTTGTTCTTTCCGATCAATCAAGAATGAAATTGAACGCGTAGGCGAAGTTATACACAACACAGTAAAAAATTTATGACAGTTACCAAAAATGCAGAATTGCTCCATATGTTCCAAAAATGATTCACAGGCTTTACACAATCAGTTTTTTGGGTTCTATATCATCAAATTGCACATTATTCATCAACATCTTGGTTCGACATCATTTTATCAGACTCAAAACTCACATTTTTAATGTGATTAACTTGGTAAAAATGTGTTTTCTCTTAACACATCTTTGTTTCTCCACTTCTTCTAATTGATTCCTTCTCGATTCAATCAATCAGTTCAAGTGATATATCATTCTTAAGAGGGATTTATTCTTTTTTCCTTCAATTTCATTCCCGAGGGGGCATGATCATACTTAAATCAATCAAATTCTTGCTCAAAACAACATTAAAATGACTTCATCATCAAAAGACTAAGGGCATAACAGCTTCCCTTGACTAAGTCGGGACTGTTGGATGGAAGGCTTCGGTTCTCACAAGTTGGATATCTTATGTCTACTTTTTCTCAGATTCTTATTAAGCTATTGGCAGCTTTGTACTGACCTTTGTTCGATCAAGTTTGGAGTCAGTATTATCAATTCTCGTACGACAACTAAGTTCAGAATCGGTATTTTTAATATCTTTGTTTATTGACCTTTGTTCGATCAAGTTTAAAGTCAAATCTATTAGTCTTAGTTCAATCAAGTGTGAGACTGATCTCATCAGACATTTCATTTAATCAAGTGTGAAATTCTCAAACTTTCTGAAGTCAACTTCAAAACTTTCTTTGAATCAATGCACTGCTCGCACATCAATTCAAAGAGGGGCAAATTTAACCACCCTAATTTGATCTGCTTTGACCATAGACCCTATTTTCCCTAAGTGTGATCATGCCCCTAATTATGTCAAGACAATTCTTCAATTTATTAGCATAATTCATTTAAATCAAATTTAATCTCCTAAGTGATTTAATCACTAAATTACATTAATTGCCTTAGCCAATTAAATCAATTCAATTCAATAAAAAATAGATCAAAAACATGGCTAAAGTAATTAATTAAAAGAAATTAAATAAATCCTAATTACAACTCCATTTGCAAAAGGGAAAGTCAAATCCCTAGCCAATGAGAGTTAAATCACTTGGATCACCTCACATGGATCCCCAAAGATTCAATCTCCACCTCTCTTCCACTTTCAATCCTAACCTCTCATTCACCAAATTCTTCTATAAATGGAATGAATTTTAAGCTCAATTGACCCCTAATTTGAGATTTCAATTTGCAAACTTATGTTGCTCTTATTTTCATAGGTCTTAATGCATTTTAGCTCTCATTTTCATAGCATTGTTATAATCTTTCACTTTGGAGCTTTAAAATGAACATTTCTTGAGCATTTAGAGTAAATTCATTCAAATATTCTATTCTAAGTTGTATATGTCACTGATTAATGCATAATCTGAGGGAAATTATAGCATTCTTCACACTCTTCTTAGATAGGAAGCAATAGGTCAATTTTAGTGATTGATATGCTTGCTAACTCGTGTTCTTCACTAATATAATGACTTCTTGAAGTGTTGTGTTGTAGACAATATGTACACAAAATAACACACAGTACCAATTCCAAAACTTCTTCTATATTGTAGTTCTTGCTCTTGAAGCTAGTTTTGCCCATTTTCCCAATTTGACATTGTTTGCATATTTCTAGTTCAGGTTTCTTCATAATAGGAATTCATCTTACTCTTTTGTTCTTGCTTATGTTAACCAGGTTATCAAAGTTCACATGACATAACCTTTTATGCCATATCCAACTTTCTTCTACTTGTGCAATAAAACATGAACTTTCATTGAGATCAAGATAAAATAGATTACCTTTTATTTGTCTGCCAGTTCCAACTAGGTTTCCCTTACCATCTAGGAGCTTGGCCTTACTATTCATGAATTATACCTTGAAACCAATGTTATTCAGTTGTGCCACACTTAGTATATTCCACCTTAGTCCTTCGACCAAATAAGCATTATCACATTTGATTCCTTCTATTAAAGCAATACAACCTTTACCTTTCACATAGCAGGGTTCATCATTCCCAAAACTGACACTCCCACCATCATAGTGCTCAAGATGTTCAAATTTGGTTTTATCACCAGTCATGTGGTGAGAACAACCACTATCAATTATCCAAGTGTCATTCTTTCTAATATGAGAATATAGTGTTGTCTTTTCATTATCTTCATTATCTTACTCATCCTTAATAGCAATATAAACCATTTCATCTTCATCTTCATCTTCATCACTATCAGAATCTTTAGCAATGTAGCAAGATTTCTTACCTTTGTCTTTGTAGCTTTTTTAATCTTTCTTGTCTTTATACTTGTTGAACTTTTTCTCACCTTTGTCTTCCTTTTTTGGACACTTAGCAACAATGTGACCAACCTCATCACATGAAAAGAAAATTAATGGTATTCTTCCTTTGTACTATCCTTTTCCTTTTGCATATCTCCTTGCAAGTAATGCTTCAATGATTTCCAGATCTTCATCATTAGATTCGTCATCACTGTCACTGTCAATCTATTTTCCTTTCATCTTTCCAAGGTTTAATTTAGCTTTGAATGCAGAATCAAGATTGCCAAGATTAGGAGAGTAATTGTCAAAGTTATCCAACTCAAAAGCTGATAATCTTCCAATTAATCAATCTAGAGTTATACCATTACTGCATCTCATTTCTTGAATAGTTGAAACTCTAATTGCATAGATAGGAAGTAAAGTTATCAATACCTTGCTAACCACTCTTGTGTCTTCAATTACTCCACCGACAGCTCTGATGGCACTGACACTTTTCTTGATTCTTTCACTATATTTTGTAGTATCCTCTCCTTCTTTCATTTTCATCAGATCAAATTGACCTCGGAGACTTTCTGCTTTGGTTCTCTTTACATTGACATCTCCTCCATGAATATCATGCAGTTTGTTCCACATATCAAAGGCAGTAGGGTAGTCCTTGACTTCATCAAATTCAGAATAGCTAAGTGCGAAGGTTATATCAATCATCATTATGTTGTTATGCTTCATGTCTATCATCTAATTCACAGTCAAAGGTCTTGGTGGTTCCACATACCTATGGTCCAATAATTGTAAACCAGTATCTCCAATGGTAGATAGATGTAGTCTCATCAAATCTTGCCATGCTGCAAAATTGTCTTTGTTAAGCTTCGGGATCTCCCTTCTGTAAGACATCTATGATCTTTAGCTTAGGCCTTGAAACCTTTCCTGAAAGCACCAAATGATCTGATACCAATTGTTGGAAATGAGTTGAGTAACTAAGAGGGGAGGGGTGAATCAGTTACCACAAAAATAAATCCAAGTCCCTTAGATGTCTTAAACAAATTAGTCATTGTTGCTCGGTTAACATAGATACTCTACTGTCAGTCAGTTAAGATAGCAAATATTAAGATATAAAATGTGATTATCTTTAGTAATTTATTGCAAAAACATAAACCATAAAGCAAATGAAATGTACATAGATAACACCAAGATTTAACATGGAAACCCAAAATGGGAAAACCCACAAATTGCAACTAGTCACTGTTTTTCACTCTTCTAAAGTGAGCCCTGTAAGAAGCCAACCCTGTTAAAGGTTACAATAACACACTGTTAGGTGTGACCCTGTTAGAGGATTTAATCAACCTGTAAGGAGTGGCCTTGTGAGAGGTCTTTAAACACTTCAATGTAGAAATGTCACCTTGTTAGAGGATTTACAAAAGACTGTTAAGTCTACTCTGTTGAGATTTTAATCACTGCAACAATTGTTAGAAAGTAACAATGGATTAACCTGTTTTGATAAGCAACTGTCTTTGCTTATTCAAATCTCTATTCTGGATTAAATACTTGATCCTCACTGATTGGATATTTTGTTGCAGTCCTCTGTGTTCTTTCCTCAATCAGAATCCCATCTGATTTTGCCTTCACTCTTCATATCACGTATACACACTTCCACACTTTATCTCATTTTTTTCAATCCAAATTTGACCTTATATTTATATGATAAGCCTTGTCAAGCCGACCTTAATATCTTTCCAAATAAATAATAAAACTCATGTCTGTCAGCTGCATATAGCCAATTATCCATAAAATATAAACTAATGTTAGTCGGCTGATACTAACTGTTTAACTCGGTCAACACTGAAATCCTTCAATGCTCGACCAACACTGTAATTCCTGAGTGAACTTGATTAGAACTAAAAACCACTTTGGTCCTCTTCAATGCCCGAGAGTGCTTGGCATGAACTGACTGTGCTCGGATAGGATTAGACATTTGTGTAAACATCACTATACTTGTGTAAACATCAATGAAAATACACAATTGAATAATTGTCATCAACAAATAGGTGGCCCATGAGGGCTTGGAACTATGTGGGATCAATGTCATTAGGGACACATACATCTTACAAGGCCTTGGTAAGGATTCCTTGGTGGGTGGGTGACATGTGGAGGAGATCTAGAATGGAGATTTGGATGGGCATATTCCTGAGGTGTTCCAAAAGGTTATATTGTGCAGTGGAGGAAGGAGCAGTGGTGACACCAAAAAAAAATATCCTTCCTCAATGTGTGGTTCACATTGGGTATCTTCTCCTTTGACACATATCATATTAATAGAGAGTTCAACTTGAGTGATGCAACCAACAATGTTGTTGTAATTGATATAGGCAGTCATATAGTCTTTTCCATCATTGTGGTCACCTTGTTTTCTACCTCCATCATTCTCAGGTGTCTCATTTGTGATAGTCGGGCTCTTTCCAATATCATTCTTAGGAAACATGTTTTGATAAATCTGCAGATTTGCATTGGGAAAAGCTTACAAGGAGGGTTTAACTATGATGTCCCTGTGATCTATGAGGTCTTGGATATAATGATTTAGCTTCATGAATTTGATGGTTTCATGCCCTTTGACATGATGATTATCATAATATTCATTCTCCTTGTACCATGTTGGTCTAGGAGTAGAGGCATCGAACGATTGTGTCTGTGGATAGACAATTAGATTAGCCTTGGCCATTCTATGGAATATTACATCTACTGACTAACCTAAGGGTGTGAATGTGTGATTTTGATTGTTCTAGGTGTAGGGATTTAGTTTTCCTTGATGGAAATAGATGGCATTCATTTGATTGTCCACTGGATGACAAACAGGAAGTGGTGGTTTAGGGCCAACAATGACAACTTGGACATGTTTTGTGTTGGTGGCCCCATCTCCAACAACATTCTTATTCTTATTCTAATAACAAGAGTGATCATTATTGGATCTATCATTATGTGGTTCCTTGTAATGCTTGATGATGCCCTCGTCTAATAGGCCATTTTCTATGTCTTCCCCCTTTTCCTGGATATCCTTGTACGTATGGATGCAGTTCATGTGCATATATTTGGCCATCTTGGGATTCAGATTGTCAATAAAGATCTTGGCCAAATGTTTCTCAAGGGGTTTGTACGATAGTCAAGTGGATAAATTTTTCCACCTTTGGAGTTAATTAAAAAAATTTCACCACCTTTATATTTTGCATTACAGAGACCGAGGAGGGATAGTTCATGTTGTATGGTGTGTGCATATTGTCATGCAAATTTCTTAGACAACTCTAAAAATGTGTTGATTGTGTTGTATGGGATCTTATAGAACCATACTAGAGAAAACCCTCCTAGGCTCTTGGGAAAAAGGTGCATAAGGAAATTGTCATTGTAGGGAACCTCTTGACAAGCCATATAGAATTCCTTGATGTGGCTAATCCAGTCACCGCTTCCTTTATATTTGTCAAACTTGGGTGTTTCAAAGTGCTTGGGGTAAGGGTCTATTGTGATGGACTGATCAAAAGGATAAGGAAAAACTTCCACAAACTTAAAAGTTTTTGACTTATCTCCCTACACAGAGTTCTTTAAGAGCATTTTCATTTCTTCTCACTCAGGATTGACAGGTTGTGGAGTGGGTACACTCATGATATTGGATCTTGGTACTTGGTATGGGTCGATGGGCCATGGGGGGTAAGTGGGAGTTTGGTAGGGATATTGTGGGATTTGATAAGGAGATTGCATAGATGTGTATGCGGGTTGCAAGGGTTGTTGTGAAGGATGTTGGGCGAGATATTGTTGGGGAAGCATTTGCAGATGTTGGTGTGTCACATAAGCGTGTTGAGATTGTGGGGGTTTCTGGTAGAAGGTTGTAGAGGTTGTTGCTATGATGCTTGGTAAGTGGGAGGTATGTGTGTTTGACCCATGAAGGTTGGGTATCAGGTGGCCCCACTTGTGGGCGGGTAGGAACTTTGATCGTTTATTCACTTGGTAGGAGGTGTAAGGTAGTTCACATAAGTGAGCACAAGATTTTCTTGAGGTGGTGGTGGCATGACCTGCGCAATGAGAGATGAAGGCGTTGTTAGATAATTAACATATGTAGGAGCAGATGTGATTTTTTATTGGCGATGTGTTGGTGGAGCCGTGAATTGTGTAGTAGCTTGGGAAGTGAAAGGGTTCGTAATGTGTGAATGCATAGGAACTCCAAGGGCTTATAGAGATGCTTGGGAATAGTGCCAAGCAGATGATGATTCTTAGTGCATGGTTTGCAATCCTTGCATGGGATGAACTTTTGTTGGGTAGAGGAGACTTGGGTGGCTTGCTACACAGAAGGTGCTTGAGTGGTGGCGGTGATTTGTGTCTGTGTGAATTTTTGTTGTTGCAGTAAGAGAATGCTTAGTGGAAGCACTTAGTTGCTAGGCCCAATGAGAGGCATCCCCATGGTGAATTGTTTTTGTTGTGGTGGTCCTTGTGGAAGGGATATTGGTTGCGCTTGTTGTGAGGAACTTTGTTGCAATTATTGTGAAGTGGAAGCATGAGATACAAATGCTTGTGGTGGGTTGATGGTAGGAGCTCCAACAACAGTCAAGGGGTTTTTTTGGGAAACAATATGTACTATGAATTGTGTGCTAGAAGGTTGAGTGGGTTGGGGGATGGGTATGGGAATTTGGATGGATGAGATACCAGGAACCGAGAGTTGTTGGACAACAGTACCCCATGCATCAATGAAGATTTGGATAGGAGGTGTTGGGATGTCAATTGGTGGGGGAACAAGTTCCTATGGAATGGGGATACCATCCCATGCAAAGTTAGCCATGCTGGTGGTACGATTTCTTCCTATGATGTGACTCACCATGGAGGCATGGACTGGTTGGTTCATAAAGGCTTTGATAGTACTGGTGGTGGGGATTTCAACTTGATTGACCATGACCTATTCAGATAGAGCCTGGTTGCATAGATCAAAGGATACAAGGGCTCCTATGATGGGTGGTATGCCAAATGAGTCAACAATGAGGTTAGGATCCATATCCTTTCTCTTCTTTGAACGAGTATGTGGTGTCATGAAATGAATGACCTACAATGTGCAAAGGATGACAGATGCAAATGGATCAAAAGATGGGTCCAAAGATGGGGAATGATGATGACACAAGATGCAAAGGATTTCCTAATAATCTAAATGATGTCTTGGTGTCAGGAAGGTGATGATTTGAAACCTAGTGCAGATTCATATGGGTGTGGATGTCAACCAAGGACTGACTGATGGTCTTTGGAAGGTAGAATTATTAGTGTAAAGCAACCTTTAGCTCAAGGTGATAAGGCCACAAGGACAAAGGATGAGATACCCTAGATAATACTTAGGCAAAGAGTGGAGTTACAAAATGAGTTTGATTAAGATGTAGGTATAAGGCAACTCAAAGATACGACATCAAGTGGGGGATAATTTTGATGTGGGTTTCTTAGGTTTGGTTTGGATTGGGACTTGGTTGGATTTGAGGTTGATTTTGATGATTTTTGATTGGGATGATGATCAAATGACTAAGGTGACCTTAGGTATGCAATGATGAAATGAGGATGATGCAAGACTAAATGTAAGATGTGATGAAAATGTGGGAGGATAGGACCTATGAAACTCTATTTGTGATAGATATCAAAGCTGACAAACTCGTGATTTATGTTGTATCGACTCATATAGTTTACAACTTTGTTGATGAAACACGTGACATCATATTTCTCAAGTTCATGGGCACACTATTAGGTTTCTTTTATGACACATTGCTTATGCTTTATGGTACGGTCGACTATTTTCTTCTCTCTATATGGAAGGGGTAACTGGACTTTGGCTTTCTTATGCTTGTTGGTGTCAGACATTGGTCTTTGATACTCACTAAAAAACCTTATGAAATGATTGAATTTTTGACAATAATGACAAGGTTTTGATAACTTCAACTTATCAATTTAGGAAATGAATATGCTAATTATGCATTATCTTGATCTTGGACATGAACATTTGCACTTTTGTAGATGTGAGTAAACAATTATGCAAGGGACAAAGCAACCTTGTAGGAACAAACAGTTAGGTCTCTTGTTTTTTGTCTCTTCGACAAAAGACTTGTTATAGAAAATCTTTGTTTGTGTATGTTCAAAATGTTTTCACTTGGCCAATTTTACAATGAATACAAGATCACACACACTTTAGCCTAAGGTCGATTTTTTTTCAATATAATGTTTATAGGCTCACGAACTAAGAATAAATTCTAAACTTAGCATATCTAACCCTCGTGCACTATGTCCCACTCAATATAAGAGGTAAGATGATGCGGAGATGAACGAAAAAATTTGCACTTAATAAGGTCTTCAAGGTATGGGTAAATAGGGGATCTCGTTGTGAGGGCTTTCCCAACTTTTGGCGATGAAATCCAAAATCCTTATACCCTAAAACCAGGGATAAATGTATGGTGAGTAACTTTAGATGATGACACAATCCTCTTGCACTACAAACAATTATACTAAGGTAAAAAAAGGCGGCTTCTACTTTAAGGCTCATTAGCAAGGTCTGTGGCATCCCCCAATTGGTTTGTACGCGTGTAAGACACTAAAGTCTCTAGTTGACCATGTTGGCTACTTAGGGATATTCACTCGATCTAGGCTATCATCAACACGGCTCGCCCAAACTTGGTGGGATGTAATACAAGCCTTTTTCCAGTGGCTTATTTATATACCAGTCAGGATGTTTATCGGTTTGAGGTCATTCTCTAAAGGGAAAACACTCCCTTTAGACATGCATCTCTAAACAAAGAAAAGATTCTGAGTGGTCACAACATATTTCTTGTACACCAATGAACACGAGAGCCAGTGGAAGAGGATAGTGTATGAAGTAAGGGAGCACTCTACAAAACATGCAAGTGCACCAAGAACTCAAGACATAGGGTTCATTTACCACAAGTTAGGAAAATTTGTTTAAGTCCTAAACAATAAACAAAATCGTAAGAGGGTTCTTTTTATGCACCAAAATGAAGTTTTCTTTGCCTTTTGTTCAATTTTTAGAACCCAAAAGAAATATGCAAGTTGTCTTTGTTTAATTTTAGCCTTGTTCATTTTAAACATACACCCAAAATGAAATGTGAGGTTTGAATTGTTCAATTTTAGCCTTGTAAAATTTTAAACCCAAAATCCAAAAGGTGTGATGATGTGTAGCATACAAGGTTCTTTTTAAAACACCAAAATAAAATGAGTTAATTTTGATTTAAAAAGACAGAACAACAATCTCGTCGACCATGACTACGAACCCACTGACCTACACAAACTATGGAACAACAATCTCGTTGATCGTACACACAATTCCATGTGTCTATCAAAAAGTGTAAAAATACGTGCTAAAAAATAGAATGCTACAAACATTATACTTGTACCTACCAATAACGATCCCATAGATTCAAAACACAATCCCACTAGTCAAATTCAAGGTGCTATCCTATGTTGTCAAAGAGTGATCCTACGGAGTTACAATAAGTTAGACAATGTTCCCATTGGGACTAACCGCGTTGACGCCGATTGTGTGATAGAGAGAAAGAAGATAGAAATATAAGGATTAAGTCTTAGACGGGCCTAAAAAGACCAGTCTGCGGGATCAAATTCCCATCAGTTGTACTAGCATTCCCGTGGGTTTATATTTTGTTTGTTGTGTAAAATTTAACACCACTACTGAGAGCGCAGATCCGCATCTTTCCCTTTCTAACTTGGAAACACAATAATCCTTGCAGCAAACACTCAAACCAAAAAAGCATTAGAATGGGGGTTACTTTGCAAAGAAAAAGATGAAAAGTGAATGACTTGTGAAGTGAGTCACACCGAGCGTGCCAAAATGTATGAGATGAAAATAGATGTTCAAGAAGGAATACAATTAAACTTTTAAAGAATTCAAACAACTAAGAACAGTCCAACATATAGATTAGACTAAATAGGCATAAAACAAAAGGAGTAAACCATAAAGGTAAATTGAAATGTCTCTTTGATTTAGAGATTTGTCCAAGCTTTTTGGTTATGTGTGCTCAAAGTATGGTTGCTCAAGCTTCAAAGGTTGCAAAATGATTTTGGAATTATAATGGTACGTTGGATGATTTCAAAACTCAAGCTAGCATGATAACTTTGCATGAAAAGGTGGATGATTTTTGAAGGATTGAGGGTTAAATTTAATAGGCAAGGAGAGGATGAAATGGATGGTCAAGATCGAAAGCTTAGGAAGGGATATGATGAATTTGAGGGGAAGAAAAGGGATTGTGTTTTCTCAAACTCATAGCCTTGTGACAAGTGTCACAAGGGGAGAGGATGAGAGGACATGGGGATTGGGAAGATATTCCATAAAGGCACATCTTGTCTCAAATCCCAAAGGCCAAGCCTTAAGGATTGTGACCATTTTGGGAAGTGGGGTGAGGGGAAAATGTGTAAGGAATGTGGTTGGGGATGTACGAGCATTTAAGTTTGACAAGTGGAGAGGGAGTTGGGATTGGAGATGATTTGACATGGAGTTGAATTTAAGGTGGGGTAGGATTTTTTAATCTTTGTATTAAGATTGTGCAAATGTTTAGGGATGATTAGGCTTGTATTAGTGGGAAAGTGGGAGAATTAGGAGGATGTGATGAGAGGAGAGAGAATGAGTGGAGGGTTAATTAGCTAGTTAATGGTAATTAACTAATTAAGAGGAGATTAACATGTGTGAATAGGTTGGGTTGTGTTAGAACCATGGGTTAGGTGATTGAAGGGTGGTTTGGTTAGGAGCCATGTGCTCAAATTAATTAAATAGGATTTATTTAATTCACAAATTGAAGGAAAAGGATAATTATAAACCAAATAGGGGTATTTATTTTAATAAATAGAGGAAGGGGGATTAATTAGTTAAATAACTAAGGGTTGCATATTAAATTAATTGGACTATCAGTAATTAATTAAATTAATTAATTATGGGGAGTGAAATAAATTAATTAAATAATAAATATTTTATTAATAATGCCTTAGGAGAGGACTAAATTTGATTATGAAATTGGTAATCAAATTTAGGTGTCTACAACTATATATTTATTTGATGCCCTAGTTGGCAGACTGTCTTTCGTTCATTTTTGCTAGTGTTATGTCAATGATTTGTTGAAATAAGGAGGGAATGAATGTTTCTAATGGGGAAAATCATGAAATATTATCATTTAAAATATTCCCTACCCTTGGGGAATGCAATTGTGAGGGTTTGGAGTTAGATATTCAAGGAGTTTCCTGGTGTAAGACTATGTGTGTATGTTGCAGACTTTGTGATTGACAGGGACAATAATGTTATTTTTGGATCTATTTATAATAAAACAATATTTATCATAAGCGTAGTCATTTGGAATGTTTTGAGGGCATTTTAGAATCATCTTGCAAGACAAGAACACTGAAAGACTCAAAGAACAGAGGACTATATCTACTATGAACAGGGAAGATTGGTTGTTGACAGTCTAGGCAAGTTTGTATTTTCAAAATAGGGTGAAATACCTTCCATCAAAATGGACATGAAAATTCCTTTAGGGTCACCCAACAGTATATATTGAAACTTTTTTGTTAGTCAAGAATTATTTCAATGTTAAGTGTCAAGTTTGGATAGTTTATGAAGGTTAAATCAGGCTAAGAACCAATGTCAATAGTCGATATTTGGAAGAGATGTTATAAATCAGCCATCAGTATAGTTTGATTAAGGTGTGCCAATCCAAAAGGGTGACTTAAAATGTTCACATGACTGTCTAATGCTACTTGTACAAGAAGTTACACTTAAGAAACTTGTCTTTGTGAGGGTTATTGGGAGGTGTCCTAACGATGAAGAAACTATTGTGAACCATAACAGAGATAGGAAATTGGTGAGTTTTTGAATTTCCACGAAGGCCCATAAAATCAAGGGATGTGTTTGGTTGAGTTCCCTCCTCAATAATGTGTACTTACAAACTTGGTTAGCTACCACCTATTAGATAGGTGAGTTGGGAGAAAGATCTCCCTTGTCAAATCAATTCATGGAACCTTTTGTGACATGAAGTTTGATGTAACCCTTACCTTTGCATCACATTAAAGTTGTTTTAATAACTTTTTTAAAATAATTAAATTAAGTTGGCATTAAATTTTATTTTTTGACAACTTAAAATTGTAATTATTTAATTAGTTTCCAATGTAAAAAAGGACATTACAAGGATTTTTAAATCTATCACAAAAATAATCTTATATCTCACATCCCAAACTCGGAATGATCTTGAACCTTTGAAGAAAAAGAACTCCCTAACTTTTAAACTCACTCCAAATTTGCCTCTCCATCCAAGCACATGTGCTTTTGATTTGTATTCTTCAACCTGTGATGTGAGAAATGAAATTTCATACCCTCTTAAATAGATATTTTCCCTCTCTTCTACCAAGTTGACACTAGAGTAATTTTTATCAACTCATTTAATATTTTCCAAAATATTTTCCAGGTTTCCATTCTTGAGAGGGGATCTAACTTGTATTTTTAATGGACCCCACACATTACTAAAATATTATTTATGCTTTTAATTTCATGTATCATGCCCCTATTTTGTTTTAAAAAATATTACTTTGGGTGTTCAAACATATCTTTATGACATTTCAACCTTGGGTGCATTCTAGACATGGGGAGGATTTTGGAATTGAAGGGAAATCCTTGCATGTGGTGAAATTGTGCCCATGAGTGTACTTGAGCCTGGGAGAAGGGGTTAAACACATTTTAGAAGGGGTTAAGGAATTTTCCATTCCTTGGTCAGATTTGAGCGTTTTGCACCACCTTGAGCATAATTTAGTAGCAAAGCATGAATTTGGGATTAAGGAAGAATCATTCCCTTCTAGTGAATTACACTCTTAGAGACCTCCTTGGGTGCACTTTTGGAGTGGAGGAGGAATTTTGAATTAAGGAAGAATCCTTCATCATGATGAGTTCCCTTTCCTTGGCACATCTAGGAGGCAACAAAGGATTTTGGATGATTTTCATGCCTTAGCCAGATTTACTCACTTTAGTCTTTCACTTCAACTGAGTTGAACCTAGATATTCTATGTTTTTTTCATAGTCAATGCTCACTTGTTGCCAAAAAAAAACTTACTAAAAATTAAAACAGCTAAAAATAGTAAGCTCATCCAAACTCAAGATTAGGTCAAACAGAGACAGTGAAACTTACTAAAAATAACAATTTCTTCAAAGTACTTAAAACTTCATGGGTATGCCTTTTGAAATATTTATTTCCTTTTCCACACTTAATAAAATTTCATTATCCCCTTAATCACACACCTTCCTCTCTCAGAGTTAGTAGGACAAAAACACTATAGGAAAATGGCACTTGATTCCAGACTTAGCATAAATCATCAATGACCATCCAAACACTTGAAAATTTGGGAAACCATGCCAAACCACCAGGAACTCAAAAGCAAACGACCAAGTGGGCAAAAAATGTAGGGGGTCTCCATTTACAATGGGGTGATGTGTGAAAGGTTCATAAGAGTTCCATATCTATTTGGGGAAACATAATGGTTTAATACCAATGTCAACTTATTATTGTTTCCTTTCAAAGGAAAGCTCACTATTTGTTGAATAAAGGTGTTTGACAATTGAGGGACTTGTGTGATTTTAATTCATTGGACTAACTTGATAAAATATTTTAAAAATTGTTTTAACAATAAGTTTAAGGAGTTTGTCATCTTTTTGAAATCTTTGGTTGCTACAAACCTATTTTATGAAGCTTTGCACTCCATTACAATGTGATTTCTTCAAGGATTGGTGGTGTTTGCCTAATCGTTAGTTTTTTTGCTCTCCTTTACAAAAAATTTATTTGAGTCTCTTGCTTTCTTTGTCTGCAAATCCTAAATTGATTTAAAAGTAGAATTTTAGAGTCCAAGAAAATACACAAATCAAGTCGAGTGTTCAAATTTTGTGATTTAAGGTTTGAGGGTAATGCTGAAATTTTAGCTTGGAAGGTTTTACATTTTAAGATGCATATGGATGAACTATGGTGGTTTGGCTAGATAAATGCCTATTTTATCAACACAATGTAAGTTTGAAACATAATTTTATCATTGTTTTGAAATTTTTGGTTCTTATAAACCTTTTTCTAAAGCTTTGCACTCCATCACAATGTGATTTCTTCAAGAATTGGTGTTTGCCTAATCCCAAGTTTGGTTTCTCTCCTTTCAAAAAGGTTTATTTGAGTATCTTGCTAGCTTTATTTGTAAATACTAGATTGAATCAAAAGTAGAAATTTAGATTCTGGAAGGAAAGACTTTAAAGAAATTGAGTGCTCAAATTTGGTGGTCTAAGGGTGCGGTCCCATGGAGGGGCTTAAGCTTCTATTTTAAAGGAAGAAGAGGTCCCATGAAGAAGAAGAACAATTGCTACAAGATCATTTGGAATCTTCTCCATGAAAATAGGATCCCCTATAGTTTAGGGCTACATATTTCAGCAGAAAAAAATGGCGGGGCTAGAATTTGCTACACCAGCTTAGGAAAATTATTTCTAAATATATATTTCCTTTCAAAATAAAATATTAGAGAGAAAATCAAGTTTGTGTATTTCTTTTCCATGCACAAATCAAATACAAAAATCTATTGCGAAAACATATTTCTTTATTTAAATGTATTAGAAGAAAAATTCATGAGACCTCAACTTCCTTAAATTTTGAAGCTTAAACTTTTGAGTTGAGCTGCATTAGAAATTCATGAGACCACCAAGCTTAAAATATTTCTCAAAAATCTCTGCAACATCCACTAAATGTTTTTAGGAAGTCCCCCTCCATGGGACCCCACCCTAAGGCTGGGTCCACAAGGGGTGCTTAAGCTCTATTTTTTAGGAAGAGGGTGGTCCCGTGAACAAAATTTTGTTTGGCTACAGGATTACTTGGAATCTTCTCCTTCAAAATAAGAGCACCTACTTTTTGGAGTTGCATATTTAAGTGTGTAAAAAAGTGGCAGGGCTAGAAATTGCCCCATTAGCTTAAGAATGTTTTTTTGCCACTTGTCAAACATTTAATTTTATAATTTTCTTAATAAATAATTTTGGAGGGACAATGATTTTTTAACTTATTTTTTTATGCACAAACTATGGAAGACAAAGGTATTATATTCATGAGACCATCGATTTCCTTAAATGTCCCGATATTTAAACTTTTAAGATGAAATAGACTACAAATTTCATGGATCACCACCTTTAAAATATTCCTAAAAAATAACAAGCATCTCTAGCTCCATTTTTTAGGAAGCCCCCTTTTATGGATCCTAACCTAAGGTTGAGGTTAATGCTCAAATTTTGGCTTGGAAGGTTTTACATTTCAAGTTGCATGTGGGTGAACATGCATGATAGTTTAGCTAGATAAATACCCATTTCATCAGCAGAATAAAAGTTTGAAACATGAGTTTGTCATATTTTTTTGAAATATTTGGTTCCTACAAACCTTTTTATGAAGCTTTACACTCCATTAAAATGTGATTTCTTCAAGAATTGGTGGTTTTTGTCTAATCATTAGTTTGGTTGCTTTCATTTAGATAAGGTTTATTTGAGTCTCTTACTTCCTTTGTCTATAAATCTTAGATTGGTGTATAAATTTAGATTCTAAGAAAAGACTTGGAAAATGTTGAGTGCTCAAACTTGGTGGTCTAAGGTTGAGGCTAGTGCTCAAATTTTGACTTGGAAGGTTTTACATTTCATGTTGCACATGGATGAACATGTATGATGATATAGCTAGATAATGTCCATTTTGTCAAGATAAATGCCCATTTTGTCAACACAATGAAAGTTTGAAACACATCTTTTGGAACTATGCTTGGACCTAAAAAAGTGAAATTTTACTTTTAATTATCTCTCTACTATTTTTTTTAATCATTTTTTATGTTGAAAAAAGCAATTTTGGGCTTAGGCCTTTAGAATATTATTGTTGTTGATTTATGAGGCAAATCATCTTACTCAATATATGGAAAAGTAGATGCTTTGTTATTTTTTCAAACCAAAATGTTCTTTAGGAAGTAAAAATGTGATAGTTTTACTTTTATTTTAATTTTCCAAACCATTCTTAGCTGCAAAAGGGTCCAAAGAGCATGTGAATATCAACAAGAATATGGATAAGATCAAATTTCAATTGTTATAGCTCTATGAAAATGACAATGCTTAAAATAACCACCGAGGAGATTTCTTCCAATACTGGAACATCTGAAAGAACATCTGGAACATCAATAGTGAATCCATAGGAAGGAGAGGTCTTGTTGCCAGAGAGGGTGTAACAAAATGGAGGTTCCATGCCTTAATAAACAACCTTCAGATTTGTGGGTATTTGAGTCGAGGAACTCATGTTTGGCAATGGAGATCCAATGTGTCGCGGTTAGCATGAATCAACTGATCCTGACACTAGATCTCAGTTTGGGGTGGGAAATGGAAGAGGAAAGGAAGTTTGAATGGAGGTGACCAAGTTTGAGAACCAATTCTCTTTCTCATACCACTGAAGCCTTAACAACATCATCCCGTAGTGAGACTGCCTCTACTTTAAACTTATGTTGAAATTTAGAGTTTGATTCTACTCTTTTATAATATACTTATGCTCTTTTGAAGCTGTTGGTTCTTTTTCTTGCTGATCTTTTTATACCTGCGGGTTAGATATATTCCTCTATATACCCAAACATTGATTCAACAAGAAAAATAAACAATGTTCAACAATGTTCATAAACCTTCTACACTTTGAGCTCCACATCACTCAGGCAGGTGTACCTAATCTACACACACATGAATCCTTTTGACATACAAATAGCTTGCAGATATATAACCATGGAATAAATTTCAAACCTAGTAACAAATACCTCAATGTTTACCAAATCTTATGCAATGTCCCACTTGCATACAATATGTTTGAAAACCAAATCTACTATAACTCCTTCCTCTAAACATGAAGGGAAAATATATTCTTTGATATATTTGATTAATGGATCCCTAAAAATACCCCAGATCCCACATAGACCAGTGCCTTATCCAATGGGAAGCAGATTCAAACATAACATTACAAAAGGAATATTATGAACAAAGAAAAAACAACATAGTCTAATATGCCCAAATGTCTTACATCTGACATACCCTATCAGTCAAGTTCTACTTATGAATCCACCAGTGTGTTCAAATATGCAACTACTTATTCAAAGTATTTAACTCTCCTCTTGAAAAAGACCCTGAAATAAACAATACATTAATCAACATCCACTGAAAGACAAGCTTGAAATATCCTTAAACTCCAAACTCATACATATCTGAAAACAAATCCCAAATCACAGTCATCATCTAAATGACTCCATTGCTGATAAAAAATGGACAAAAAAAACACCCTTGATGTCTTAATCTATATGATTTGGAATTCAAAATGGAGACAACTTGATAATAGTACAATAACACTGAAACTTCTATTCACAAAACTAGCTATTTCAACTTATGCTATTTTCTAAAACCAAAAAGAGATCAAGATCACCCTTATGTAGAGAAAATGGAAGAATATTTACAAAGGAACCACACTTGGAACCTGCCCTCACAAAAAAGGATTCGGAACCCATACAACAGAGAAAAGAAATGAACTTATAGAAGAAAGAAACCCTAGAAATGACATCCATTTGTTCTATGAAATCTGATTTGTTGCAATCCTTCCTTTCTCCAACCCACTGACTGATCTTTCTCCAAAATATCAATAAATGATTTGATCTATTCAACCACCAAGACTCGGGAACAGACCCAACATTAAGGCAGAGAAGATAAGGAGTCGACTAAGGGTTACAAAATATCTGCAAATCTGATAAAAAACCCAAGCCATCACCTCTCAGCATTTATGAAGCCTTAGTCATCAAAATTCCATCCCTTTAGCTTCCCACAACTGCATAAATGTGAACCAAAAGATCATATCACCTACTTTTTTGTAACTTGGAAGAGCGCCACCATGGCCAAAAACCCTATGGAAACATTTAAATATTCAAATATCAGCCTCAACGGTCAAACTTGGTGCAAAAACTCCTTCGATGGATGAGATCAAACCTTCAAATCATTTTAAAATGCGACTGTCCGATCAACCTTAAAACACCTGCGAGCCCATAAGCCCAAGACACATGGTAGTTCCATGTAGCATTTTTGGTCTCACTTGACTTTTCCTCATCAATTTGGACATGTGTCACTCAGGCGTGATCTTGTGATAAATAAACATTATGCAACTTTTCTTAGTGACATCACTCCAACCGTTAGCTCAAAACAAATATGACCCACTTTTACCTTTCGACCCCACTTAGGCGAGATCTCCAATGGACACCTGTCAGCTAGGCGTGATCCCGCGATGAATTTTTTTGGCACATCTCTGGATCAAGGCATCATGCCTACGATTTTATTAAGTTTAATTTGATTCACCTTTACCTCTTTTAAAGTCCCAGACCCCTAATCACAAAGTGGCTATGTGTCAATCAAGCGTGATCCTGCGATAAATAAACATCGTGCATCTTCTATTCACGGGATTATGCCCACCGTCTGATCAAAAGTGATATGTCTTACCTTTAACTTCTTTTAGCCTGGTCATGCCCTACCACTTTTCGCGTGTCACATAGGCATGATGCCTTGAAGAGTATCCTCCTTGCATCTTTTGATCATGAAATTGCGCCCATAGTTGGATTAAATCTTATCTGACCACAATGCTTTCTTGCTTTCAAATTTGAAGACATTGGCCCCACGATCTAAGGATGGAAAATTGGCGTTCAGGTGTGATTCATTGATGAGTATCTTTGGTGCAACTTTAGATTAAGGCATCATGCCCGTCGTTGGATTAAAAGTGAACTACCTGACATATTAAAAAACAAAAGATACCACAGGGACCTTAGGCTTGGGAAATATTAATATACAGGCCCCACTAAGACTTAGGATTTACACCTGGCCTAGCCTACTAACACTTTCCATTAGCTCACCATACAAAAAATTATCACCATACTCATCAGTAGAGCCCATATGGCAACCAAGCAAAGAATGAAAATGAAGATCCTGTAGCATATTAATGTTGCATGCATTAAGTACAATGAAATCAGATCGAATGCAACATTCATCATCTTCTAATTCACAATCAATGGAAAATCATCATCCAACTGAAAGATAAAGCACTCATATTCTACCATATAGCTGGTATCATTTATAATGTTTGGATTCTCATCACAATCCTCATATAAAGGATTAGAAACCAAATGCATATCTTTGTTATAAACATTATGGCAAAGGATTGGCTGACCCATATGAATGTATTTATCAAATAAAACATTATAATACTTACTAATATGAAAACCAACATCTATCCCACACTCACCCTCTTCAAATGAAAATAGATCAAAATCTGAACAAGAGGAATGTTCAACAATATCTTTTTCATAACATGAAGACTCCATGTCATAATCCTTATTCTCCTCTTCAACAGAGTCACTACAAAAAGTGATTCAGGTGAGACTGAATCAATGTCACCAGAACTTTGCACACTACTATCATCACCATCAGATGCATAACCTTTTAACTATTCCTCATGTGGTATAAAATCTAAAATCATTTCCCTTTCTGCATCAACAACATAACAATATTTCTCACTAACATATTCATCATTAACATGAGAAATAGAAAATGTGTGAGACAAGTCCTCTTCATTCACATTCTATTTTGAATCAAGTACATGGTTAGTGTGATCAGTAGGGTCATAATAATCTTGACATTTATCTCCATTTCTTAATTCACACCCATCTTTTGCATCATCTATCTCAACATTATGTGCAACTTTGGATATAGAATCTTCAATATTATTTATCTAGTTCCTGGCATACTCAATACCTTCTTCCCTCAAGGAGGCTGGCCAATCAACTGAATCAGGAAAACAAAGTTCCAAAAACAAATTAACCCAAACTAACTCCTGAGGAATGAAAGGAACAAGAAGCTCATTCGGTGCAGCAGTAAACCTCTTGTAAAAAATAAGTGCATATTCTCCCACCATTCTTTTCATTCTCTTTTGTAGTGACAAAATAATCTACTCTTGGATCTCATGTTTTAACATTTTTATGTCTCCAAGAAGCTCTTCAAGATCTGGAAAAGGTACTCTAGATTTGGATATAGCAGAAAAATCACTAACCTCTATGTCCCCCAGTTCTTCAACTAATACATACTTCCACTTGATTTTGCAAAATACAATTCTAACCTTGAAGCATGCAAGCCTCTATCCACACCTTGTTCCTTCTCTTAGTGCATAAATCACTTAATAAGGAAAAAAAATTATAACATTGAAAATAAAATACCTAGATGTATTGTAGTAGCTGCGAAAAATAATGATTTGAAGTCACCTCCCAATCACCTTTTAAAAAACTTTGGTAGAGTCACCACCTCTTTCTAGAGGACAAGTTTGAATCAACTAAGATCTCTTCTCCCCACTCTGACCTTCTTTAAAACCAAAAAAATCACAACACAACCCAAATAATAGGGTTTCATATAGATATCTCCTTTGACTATGCTCTCAGTCATAGGAGCCCAAACATCTGCTTCATTATAACTGCAAGTCCACCTTTCTTTTTAGTCTTTCTCGAAACATGCACACTGGTACAATCAGAGAACTCAGAGTCGCCACTCACCACTTATGAGATAATATATGTATATCTTTTAGGAACTTGGACTTTTTAGAGACTCTTGCAATGATAGACAAAAAAAAACCTGACTCACTTTATAAGTAAGAAGAATGCTTCTTTGTAGCACATGACTCTACAACAACCATATGACTCTAGGATTGATTTTGACTAAACAAAGAACAAAGCTCTCTTATCCCCAACTAAGACTCTATGTTAATGATGACTCAGATGGACTAACTCCATCTGAACATTTGATTTAACTTATTCATACTAGAGTCTCCCTGACAAGGTCTACAAGACCTTTATGTTCTATGTTCCTCAACAAAGTCGTCATTTTCTTGGTTTTTTTTCTTGCTGATCCTTTTATACCTGTGACTCAGACATATTCCTCTATATGCCCAAACACTAATTCAATAAGAGAAACAAACAATTTTCAACAAGGTTCATAAACCTTCTACACTTTGAGCTCCATATCACTCATGCGGGTATACCTAATCTGCACATACATGAATCCTTTTGACATACAAACAACTTGCAGATATATAATTGTGGTATAGCTTTCAAACCTATAGGTAATAGATACATCAGTGTTTACCAAATCTTATGTAGTGTCCCACCTGCATACAATATGTTTGTACCCAGGTCTACTCTAACTCCTTCCTATAAACATGAAGAGAAAAGATATTCTTTGATATATTTGATTAATGGATCCCTAAAAATACCCCAGGTCCCAAATTTAGACCAGTGCCTTATCCAATGGGCACCAAAATCAAATATAACATCACAAAAGGAAGATTATGAACAAAGAAAAAACAACACAGCCTAATATGCCCAAATGCCTTACATCTGACATACCCTATCAGTCAAGTTCTACTTATGAATCCACCGGTGTGTTCAAATATGCAACTACCTATTCAAAGTATTTAACCCTCCCCTTGGAAGAGACCCTAGAATAAACAATACATTAATCAACATCCATTGAAAGACAAGCTTGGAATATTCTTAAACCCCAAACTCATACATATCTGGAAACAAATCTTAAATCACAGTCATCCTCTAAATGACTCCATTGTTGATCAACAATGGACAAAACCAAAACACCCTTTATGTATTAATCTATATGATTTGGAATGCAAAATGGAGACAACTTGATAACAATACAACTAAAGGAATTATATTTTGTCATTAGTATACTTGAGGAAAAACATGATATGCACCATCGATTTACTCTACACTGACAGACAGGGCACAACACTACCCGACGCCAAAGTTACCCGACAAACACTATTCAATGTTATCCAATAACAAAAAGGTAAAGGAAACCCAACGAGTAACAACAGTGCAACCTGACAGAACAACAAAGAGAGGAACCCAATGGACAAAGGGAACCCGATGAACAATTCAACAAAGGAACATCGACAGACTTCAAGTTCAACCCGATGACCAAGAACCGACAGTCAGTTACATCTCGCAAAAAGTGGATCTGACTTTCCACGTCAGATAAATCACTGAAGTTGCAGTTATAGCTTCTTGATTTACTTTTAAATCCATTATGTGCGGAGGAAGCAATGTAATTATTATTGTTTTAATTATTTTTATTGATTTAAAACATGCAAACTAAAGATCAAGGTCAAGTTGTAAACCTTGGATCTAAGAGTTAACATTGTAATGCGTGATTCCAAGATAGGTCAAATACTTGTATAAATAGGTGCTCAATCTATTTGAGAAGAGTTGTTGTTCGATGAATAAAGTATCCACGAAGAGCATCTAGAGACCAGATAATAGAATTCATGCAGAAGGACAAAAATAGAATCAAATCAGTTTCAAGAACATAACAGAGGCTACTGACGAGTAGAAAAAAGGTATTCATCAATCACTTAAGGTGATATTTTTATTCTGAGAGCTTTAATGGATCTATAATCAGCAATTGTAGATTACATATAGTCAGGTCAACATTTGTACTCATTCTAAAAAGTGTAGTACACTAATGAAATCCTTTCAAGAAAGGTGGGCTTAACCGTCCTATTGAAAATCTCATAACTAAGTGCACACTTAAATCAGTGTTGCTAAAGCTCTTAACATAGTAGATCTTAACAGGTCTCCACCTTAATACTCCTAATAGGGTAGATCATCAGAAGTGATCAAATTGTAAGCCTTAACCGTCTCCCTTCCATTCTGCAGATAGTGAAGTTTTGTGGGTGCCATCCCCACCGCAGTTTTTACTTCATAACAGGAGTTTTCTGCGATACCATTTCTTGTGTTATGTGTTTCTCATTTTCATGAATGTTTCTATGAATGCTGCAAACTATTAAAGATCATGAATGAACAATACATTCATAAGAAAGAACAACAATAATGGTCGGTAATGCAGTAATGAATGATTACTAATGATAAATTAGAAAGGTGTTAAAAGTTATAGAGGTATTGATTCACCCCTCTCCTCTCAGTGCTACTTCCCATTAATTCCAACAATTGGTATCATAGCTAAGTTTATTCTTGGAAAGCTTAAAGGCTTAAGAGAAAAGATCATACAATGGAGAAGTACAAACTTGATAAGAATATTGAGAACAAAAAGATTGAGATACAGATGTTCTATGAACAGTATAAAGAAGCCAGAATCAAGATGAGAGAGATGTTGAATGAAAGGAAAGGTATGGCTACCTGGAACAATGAAAAAGATTATCAAGAAGAAGAGATTCCAAATTTATTTGAATCTTCAGGATCAAATACAAGTAATACATCAGATGCATCGGAAGAGAACATCACAAATCTAAAGGAGATCAATCAACATCTGACAGAGCAAATAAAGATGTTGCAAATCGGTCAAGAGAGCCAGATGGTAAGAATGATTGATGTGATGAGTTCTGCTAGACAAGCTGAAATAGAAAGAACCCTTGCTATTGATGACAGAAGGAAGATTACAGAGAAACTACAAGAAAAGGAATTAGAAATTCAAAGACATGTTGAACATCACCGTGATCTCACAAATCAGATTATTCTTATGAGTCAAGAAGCAAATAGAATAAATGTGGAACTCATTGAAAGAATGCAGATTATCGGTGAACTAAGAGAAGAGAATGAAAAGCTAAAACACGAGGTTAGAATTCAACAACAACATAATGAGATTATCAGAAAGGCTGAAGAGAGCAATAAAACAATGGATGACTTTCTTGAAGGACAACGAAGAGTCAACAACAACAACAACAATAGTATAGGCTTTACCGAAAATGAAGAACCATCAAATCAAGCAAACTCAAAGAATGTATATGAAAATCCAAGACCAAGAAAGCTAACATGCAAAAACTATGGAAAGAAAGGGCACACATCAAATGTATGCCGAGGTAAAATGAAAGTTATTCCTAAATCTGCACCTACATTCATAGTATTTTGTTATAAATGTAACAAGAAAGGACATAAGGCTTATGAATGCAAGACTAAGATAGAACAACCAAAGAAGGAAACCTACATGGAAAAATATTGTCCTACATGCAAGATGAATGGGCACATATATGAAGAATGCCAGAAAAAGAAAAGGCAAGCATGGAAGCCTAAAGGTCAAAAGATTCCTTATCAACCAATGAGAATAGGTAATCAATATACATGGGATTACAATACATGGACAAATTGTACACGTGGTAGATATGGTCACATTGCTGCAAACTAAATGAGAGCATGGACCAAAAGGTCTAGAGGCTGGTCAAACCCTAGAATGGCATGCTTGCACTGTCATAAAGCTGGTCACCTCAAGAAAGATTGCAAAGACCGATTGACAGAGACAAGCACATATCCCAATGGAAAAACCATTGAAGATATCCGGAGGGCAAGAGACAAAATGTGGATAAAATTTTCAAGCAATGATGAAGCTGGGCCAAGTAATGCAAATGGTGACACCCTATCCAATGGATTTGGTGACATCATCACCCCCACTTAAGTTGAACAAGTAAGTATGGAACTGCACTATACCAAGTCATATTTTGCATCAGTTCCATTATACAATTGATAGATATTCAAAATCTGCATGAATAAAGATGCATATTATGTTACTTGTTCCAATTCTAAGAAAACAACCCCGTCGGTATACACATACCAAAAATCATCGGTGAACAAAGTAGATAAGTTGTTCTACACTTACCAGAAATTGTCGGTCAACACATAAAGTGGCTAAGTTGCCAATGTAACCCGACACCCATCAGTAAGAAAGGGAAATTACAATTTGTCACTATAGAATACCGATATTCGTCGATACAAGCAACATTGTTAACAACTGTCCTAAGCAACTCAACATCACCGATGATGTTTTGGAAAGTCTTCCCAACGAAACCCGTCTTCATGTCCCGACAAATCGTTGAGAATTTATTACAAAGACTTAGGGCAAAAAGTCTATAAATAGTCAACGAGACATCTTCATTTTGCACCCGCGATTTGAAGAGAAAGCAGAGTGAAAAATAGAGTGACTGAAGAGCAGAAAGCAGAGTGTCCTCAGATCAATCTAAGAATACAGCAAATAGATATTTCACCACTATTGCGGATTGAAGTAAGTATCGAAGGCACCGAAAGATCTCTGTCGTTATTTTTCAAGAAAGCCCTAAATTTCTAGAATACTCTAAAACTTGAAAAACAATGGCAACAACCTCAAGAACTTCTAAAATCAAGAATGATAAGAGGAATGTGGTTAATCTGATCAAGAACAGTACATGTGTAGAGCCCAAGTATAAGATCTAACCAGAAATTGCATCAAAACCTGATGAAACTGATGTGTTTTCAAAAATCCCACCTAGGGTTTTGCTCATAGAAGACATTAGGTCTTATATTCACTGGAAGATTGCAGAGATAGGTGATTTTGAAATGGATGAAGCTTATAAGAAGCTTTGTGATGCCGAAGGGAAACTGAAGGAAGAGAACAAACACTTGGAAGTCAAAGGGTTAACTAATGCCCTACATCTCCTGAGGGAATTCAAAACAGACTGGATAAGGTTAGTCTTGAGTAGAATGCATGATAAAAAGCTATGGATAGGCCAACCCAAGAAAATAACCAAGGATGTCCTTCACGTTGTCATTGGTTATCTGATAACTGACAAAACTAGGGCACACAAGCATCCCTCCATGAAATAAGTTGAAAAACTCACCAATGCAGAAGGAGACAATAGAGGTCTCAAAGTGACCATAATCACCGACGAAGAACTAAAATTTGGTGCATGTGTAATTGGGTATAATATTTTTCAAGCAAGCAGATTGAACAACATATCTACAACATCAGTAAGCACAACTTACAAGATAGTGACCAAAGGAATTCAGATGGATCTGTGTGAGATCCTATTAAAACAACTTGATGAGAACATGCACACAATTAGGTCTACAAAGACCAACACATGTAAGTTTGGCTCACTTATCATGTGTATCTTTTTCTATTTTCAAGAATACTTTCCTTCAGTAGGAAAAGTAAAATGGGACTCTACCAAACCAGTAACCTAATAGATTAGTGAACTGATTAAATCACTAGGGGACAAATTTGAATCTGTTGTGTCTGCTTACTTCCTTGAGTTCAAGGAAAAGATGATGGAGAGGACTAGGATTCCTGAACAACTTGTGGAAAAACATAAAGATGAAATATGCTTCATGGTGGACACAAATTTCACCCATATCAAACTAGTTGTACCAAGGACAGCTTGGTTGGCACCAATGGATTATGAGATCAATATTGATCAAGCTATAAGTGCAATTGATGCACTAATAAATGAGCATGTTGACAACAAACAACCTAGGTTTGGAACCTATGAAGAGGCCAGATCTAAGATAAAGAGAGGCCTAGAGATAAAGAAAACTGTCAACAAAAAGGATAAGATGATTAAGAATCTCAAGAAGATTCTATCGGTTACAAAAAAAGAACAGGAACAACCAGAGGAAACCGATGAACAGGGCACCATCGGTGAGGAACAAGAAGAACTTAATTCAGATTCTGAGGAGAGTGAAACTGATACACCTCCACCTCCACCTCCTACAAAGAAACAGAGGACAAGGAGTCAAACTGCTACAACCAATACAACACCTCTTAAGAAAGGCCAAGTAAGGACCTATATGAGGAAGCAACCAACAAAAAGAACAAGGCAAAAAATTGTGAAAACAACACCTCCAAAGAAGAGGAAAAGTTTGGTTACGACAAAGGCTGACATAGACGACACTAAAGATGACGAGCCTGATGTGGAAAAGAAGAACTACATGAATCAAACAATTGATGAAGCTGCTGAGTCTATTTCCACATCCAGAACCATGTCTGACAAGAAAATCAGACAATGGGATACACAAAACCCAGAGGACCAGAACAAGATACAAGAATCAATTATAAAGTCAATGATCATGTACAAATATGCACCTGTAGAATTTGTCAATAAACTACCTAAAGAGATGGGTAACAGGGTATACCAACAATGGTCATATGCTCTGCAAACTGAAAGAGAAGCAAGGGAGAGGGTACTAGTAACACTAATGCCTCCCGAATCCAAGGTTGAAGAAATCAAAGAAATACTCAAGAAGCACTCAAGTAAATTTGTAGCCAAGATAAGGGCATACAAAGTATTAGAGAACAAATTCATAGAGCTAGAAAAAATGAATGAAACTAAATGGAGACAACTTCTGGATCTACCGACAGAGTCAAAAAGTGGTGGGAATCAATTACTTCTCACCAACACACCTCACAAAGAGGAGAAGACAGATAATGCAAGTCCTCGGCACATTTCTCTAGACAATACTAAAAGTGATAATGAGCCCATAAACTTAGAGACAGTCATGGATGATCTTGACATCCAAGACTTCACCAACTATGAATCTGATAAAGATCCAAAGAATAAAGATGAAGTAATATTCATTACACTTAAGGATCAGGAACAACAACAAGAATTGAGGACATCAAATGATAAAGATATGAATGTTGCTGATGAAAAAGTGTAGGACACTTCAGTAATGGAATCCAAAGAACAAGACCCTGCAGACCAAGTGCAAAAATATGAGGATCTCAATTCTCAAAAAGATCAAACCGACGAGCAGGACACCACTCTGGATACAACCCAAGCAACCACTCAAAGCAATATGCCTGTATTAATGAAGGAAATCAATATTTTAGAGGGCAATGAAGGATTTGCAAAAGAAGACACAAGCACACCCGAGAACAAGGGTGATGGTGAAGCAAAAGACACCACAAATAATTCAAAGGAAAATGCTACAACCGATGATCAGACAGATAAGTCTGTTGATCAAAATAAAGAGGAAACACAAAAGGAAGAAGGGGACACACAAGCAGAGAAAGGTGAAGAAGAAAAGCAACATGAGAAGGAGAAGCAATCAGAAGAAAAATCTGCAGAGACACCCAAGGTTGAAGGAGAGACGTCTTCACAAAACTGACAGGTGCCACCCGAACAGAAAACACAAGAATCATCTTCCACAAGGCCTTCACCAACCACTTCAGAGAGAACAAATGAACTAGCTATGGTAGTTCATACCTCTGCATCCCCACAAATATCAAAGAAGAAGAAGGGAAAGCATAAGAGTCCAATAACTCTGGATGAAATCATTGAGATTCTAGTTTGTGATCCAAGGACATTGGATCCAGCTGCATTAACAAAGTATGCCAGGCTTTGTGAGAGAAAATCCATTCAAGAAAAACTAAAGAGAGCAGAAAAAGAGGCCAAGGTACTGGAAGTAGCGAGAGGAATACTTCAACAGATTGTACCTGATGTAGATATTGATCAAAAAGATCCAATTCTTGATCAACTGGTAATACTCACAGATGCAATAACATCTCAGAATATTGATGCTAAGAAAGAGAGACTTGAACAAAAGCATGAGTTCAAGCTATCTGAGAAGATAAGCCAGGAAGTGGCATTGAAAAAGGTTGAGCTATTTGAATTGGTAAGTATAATTGATCCAATCATATCAGAAGCTATTACCTTAGTATATAAATTGTGCACTCTAGATCAACTCACTCAGGAGTATACCGACCAGATAGCACAAATTGATGTTGATCTTAAATCAAGTGAACAAATTCTCATAAATAATGAAGAAGCAATTAAATTGCATGATGAGAAAATCAAACAAGCTCGAAAACAAAGACAGGACATTCAGATTGCAGAGATAAAATACAGAGATGAGGTAAATGAGCTCCAAGCTCAGCTCTTATCGACACTTACACTCCTGCAACAAAATGTGACAGAGGCAAATGCATTAATTGCCACCCTTAAAATGTCTATCCTAGACAACATTTATGATATGCACCCGAGGCTAGAGCTACAACACATGGCACTAGAACAACTGAAAGAAAAATGGGAGAAAATGCAAGAAGATATCAAGACAACCCATTCCAATATACTTGACACATTGTAAGTTGCACATTTTTGTCACCATTTTGACATATTATAAGTTGTACATTTTTGTCATAAGTATCAAAGAAAGGGGGAAATTGATATGTTCACTCACCTCAGTTAAAAGGGGGAAACAATATGTATAGTAAAAGAAAAAGGAAAATACAAGGAGGAAATAATATGTATATACAGATCAAAGAACAAAAAATGTATAGTATACATGTACATATACTTATACTATACCGATGCATACATATAGGGGGAGTCATATGATGACAAGGATATAAACAAGGTGTACACACTAAACACTTTAGTATTATGCACATATCAGTTTTTGATACTAATGTCAAAGGGGTTTCATTAAAGGCATTACATTTTGCCATTAGTATACTTAAGGAAAAACATGATCTGCACCATCAGTTTACTCTACACCGATAGATAGGGCACAACACTACCCGACGCCATGGTTACCCAAAAAACACTATTCAATGTTATCCAATAACAAAAAGGTAAAGGAAACTCGATGAGTAACAACAGTACAACCTGATGGAACAACAAAGAGAGGAACCCGACAGACAAAGGGAACCCGATGAACAGTTCAACAAAGGAACGCCAATTGACTTCAAGTTCAACCTGACGACCAAGAACCGACAGTCAGTTACATCCCACAAAAAGTGGATCTGACTTTCCACGTCAGATAAATCACTGAAGTTGCAGTTATAGCTTCTTGATTTACTTTTAAATCCATTATGTGCGGAGGAAGCAATGTAATTATTATTGTTTTAATTAATTTTACTAATTTAAAACATGCAAACTAAAGATCAAGGTCAAGTTGTAAACCTCAGATCTAAGAGTTAACATTGTAATGCGTGATTCTAAGATAGGTCAAATACTTGTATAAATAGGTGCTCAATCTATTTGAGAAGAGTTGTTGTTCAATGAAGAAAGTATCCATGAAGAGCATCTAGAGACCAGACAATAGAATTCATGCAGAAGGACAGAAATAGAATCAAATCAGTTTCAAGAACAGAACAGAGGCTACTGACGAGCAGAAAAAAGGTATTCATCAATCACTTAAGGTGATATTATTATTCTGAGAACTTTAATGGATCTGTAATCAACAATTGTAGATTGCATATAGTCAGGTCAACATTTGTACTCATTCTAACAAGTGTAGTACACTAATGAAATCCTTTCAAGAAAGGTGGGCTTAACCGTATTATTGAAAATCTCATAACTGAGTGCACACTTAAATCAGTGTTGCTAAAGCTCTTAACAAAGTAGATCTTAACACGTCTCCACCTTAATACTCCTAACAGGGTAGATCATCAGAAGTGATCAAATTGTAAGCCTTAACCAGCTCCCTTCCATTCTGTAGATAGTGAAGTTTTGTGTGTGCCATCTCCACCACAGTTTTTACTTCCTAACAAGAGTTTTCTGTGATACCATATCTTGTGTTATGTGTTTCTCATTTTCATGAATCTTTCTATGAATGCCGCAAACTATTAAAGATTGTGAATTAACAATACATGCATAAGAAAGAACAATAGTAATGGTCGGTAATGCAGTAATGAATGATTACTAATGATAAATTAGAAAGGTGTTAAAAGCTATAGAGGTACTGATTCACCCCTCCCCTCTTAGTACTACTTCCCATTAATTCCAACAACAACAACACTAAAATTTCTATTTATAAAACTAGTTGTTACAACTTATGCTCTTTTATGAAACCAGAAAGAGATCAAGAACACCCTTATGTAGAGAAAATGGAAGAATATTTACAAAGGAACCACACTTGGAACCTGCCCTCAGAAAAAGGATTCAGAATCCATACAACAGAGAAAAGAAAAAAACTTATAGAAGAAGGAAACCCTAGAAATGACATCCATTTGACACGTGTCCTTCTATGAAATCTGATTTGCTGCAATCCTTCCTTTCTCCCACCCACGAATGATCTTTCTCCAAAAGATCAAAAATTGATTTGATTTTTTCAACCACCAAGACTCGGGAATAGACCCAACATTAAGGCAGAAAAGACAAGGAGCCGACTAAGGGTTACAAAATATTTGCAAATCTGACCAGAAACCCAAGCCATCACCTCTCAACATTTATGAAGTCATGGTCATCAAAATTCTATCCCTTCAGCTTCCCACAACTGCATAAATGTGAACCAAAAGATAAGATCCTCCTACCTACTTTTCTGCAACCTGGAAGAGCACCGCCATGGCCAAAAACCCTTTGGAAACATTTAAATATTCGAATATCAGCCTCAACGGTCACACCTGGCATGGAAACTCCATTGACAACCGAATCAAACCTTAAAATCATTTTAAAACGCGGTCGTTCGATCACCCTTAAAACACCCGCGAGCCCATAAGCCCATGACACATGGCAGTTCCACGTAGCATTTTTTGGTCCCACTTGACTTTTCCTCATCAATCTGGACATGTTTCACTTGGGCGTGATCCTACGATAAATAAACATCATGCAAGTTTTCTTAGTGGCATCACGCCAACCTTTAGAACAAAACAAATCTGACCCACCTTTACCTTTCAACCCCACTTAGGCGAGATCTCCGATGGACACCTGTCAGCTAGGCGTGATCCCGTGATGAATATTCGTGGTGCATCTTTGGATCAAAGCATCACACCTACCATTGGATTAACTTTAATTGGATCCATCTTTACCTCTTTTAAAGTCTCAGACCCATGATCACAAAGTGGCTATGTGTCAATGAGGAGTGATCCCGCGATAGATAAACATCACACATCTTCCGTTCACGGGATTGCGCCCACTGTCCGATCAAAAATTTATCTATCTTACCTTTAACTTCCTTTAGCCCGGCTAAGTCCCGCCACTTGCCACATGTCCCATAGGTGCGATGACTTGAAGAGTATCCTCCTTGCATCTTTTGATCACAAAATTGTGCCCAATGTTGGATTAAATATGATTTGACCGCGATGCTTTCTTGCTTTCAACTTTGAAGACGCTAGCCCCACGATCTCATGACGGACACTTGGCATTCAGGCGTGATTCCTTGATGAGTATCTTCGATGCAACTTTTGATCAAGACATCACACCTGCCGTTGGATTAAAATTGAACTGCCCGACATCTTAAAAAGCAAAAGATACCACAGGGACCTAGACTTAGGAAATATTAATATACGGGCCCTGCTAGGACTTAGGATTTAAAAAGGAAAGGCCCCCGCACGACGACTTGAGGCACATGGTTAAAATGACTTAAGTGGCCCAAAAAAGGTAATTCAAGAAAATAAGAAGGCACAAGAGACTTAGGGTTTAGAGCAAAACCAAAACCAAGGGATGGACCAAAAGGCAATTAGGGCTTAAGACCATGGCTCAAATACAACAGAAAAAAGGCAAGATTGAGCACCATGGAAATATTTTTTTGCAGTCCTAACATAAGCTATATTCTTGATTTAGTCCTTTTCTTAACATATTACATTGGTGGAATATTATTTTCTAATTTTAATTGACTGCCTTTACCCATATAATTATTCTTTTGCTTGATTCAATAATTCTTCTTAAAAAGTAAAAATTATTTCTATTAATTTAAAAAAATAAAAACTAAAAATAATGAAAATATTTTAACATTGCAAAAATAAGGAGACGAACAATAGATCTCCTTGCAAACAACTTATAAATATTGAATTTTAGCTTTTTTTTAAAGTAGTATGTTCCAACCCAAATCAATTGACTGCCTTGCCCATATAATTATTCTTTTACTTGATTTAACAATTTTTTTACAAAATAAAAATTATTTCTACTAATTTAAAAAAATAAAAAATAAAAATAATGAAACTGTCATATAATTATTCTTTTGCATGATTCAATATTTTTTTTTAAAAGTAAAAATTATTTCCATTAATTTAAAAATAAAAATAATGAAAACATTTTAACATCGCAAAAATAAGGGGACGGACAATGGATCTCCTCTGTTCAGAGCCAAAACTTATTACGTCGTAGGCGTTTCCCTCTGGGAAAGCCCCAGCTAGTTTTTTCCGATCAACGGTTGGTAGTCTTCGAGAGGGGAATGACTACCATTCAAATCATCCCCATCGTTAATTTTAACACCTTACGGTATTGGTTGAAATAGTTAGATTTTCATATTTACTTTATTTTCTGTCGTCCCCATTTTGTATGCATTTACTTTTTCAATTGCACACTATCAAATCAAGTCATAAATGTCAAATTTAATATCACCAATAATAAGTATGCGTCCATAGTGTCCTCCTTTTGTTTATCACGTGGATTCAACCACTAGATGCATCGAGGGGATTCCAACAGTTTCCGAAGGGCGATGAGTTGAGTGGTTTTTGGCTTCGTTTGTGTTTCCAGGGAGGGCGTAAATACGCTCATACAATCATCAAATTATGCCGTGCTTTGGGCCCTTCGTACAATCCGCTGGGCTGCAGACACGCATCCTGTTCTACTGTTGTTGGAATCCGGGGCCAAATTTACTCGATTCCAATCAGGATAAAGAAACCACTTCTGTAAACAGAACTAAACCTTTCGTTTCAATGGACTCCTATTTTTGTGCGGTTAGTTAGAGAAAACTTACAATTGTTTAATTAATAAAGCCTGTGATTAGTAGAATCAGTTTCGGCGTTTATCCTCTC
>MU223862.1:421127-465690 GCA_018584345.1 Thuja plicata | reverse complement strand
GGAAAATTATACAATTTCTATTGGGATACTTTTCTCGACAATGGATACACCATTTATCATTCACTACAAATTTAAAAATTTGCAGCTAACCAATAAATAAACCATACCATTGTTGGTAAATTTATATTTTTCCATTCTAGTGATTGTAAAATTTATTTTGAATTTAATGAACATTGTTCTAAGTTTACTAAAATGATATATAATTGGATTGTTCGAATATATTTTATGTACACAATTTCCATTTACATTTTTCAATTGCTCTCGTCATTATATCATTTGTATTTATGCTTTTCAATTATGTGGAATATGTTCTACAAATACATTTGACCAAACTACAATCTAAAATTCAAATACTTAACATCAATACATGGGATATTATACACAATATATATTGCCACTAAATGTATAATTACTTTAATGCAACTAACAAAAACAAATTCAATTTCAATTTAACATTCCTCCTAATTATAAATACAAAATTGTGACACACCATTGACATTTAACATAAATAAATTAACATAACAAAAAAGGCGTAGCCATTGCACACTCAAGTGCGATTGCTGGTAAATATTAAATTTTAGTTTTTTTAAGAAGTAGCATGTCTCCACCCAAATGTCGAACAATACGCGACGGACCAAAAGAATTTCACATTGAATTATCTAATTCTTTGCACCCAGTATACTTCGGAGATTCGAACCCAGTACCTCAGGGAAAAAAACCTGAAAAATGGCGAGCTTGGAGTTAGCACTGGTCCAAATGATGAATGACTATTCAAAGTCCAATGCACAATGCAGAGATCAAATAGGTACACATTATTAATTTCTCATCCTTTTCCTGACATTGAATTTATAGTTTTTTAGTTTTCCTTTTTTGCCTAAAATGATTGTTAAAATTACTGTATGTGAGAATCCGAATTGTTAGATATTGTGTAATACAATTTTCAACTTCACGCCTGAAAATGGTTTCTTCAATTAAACCTTAAACCTAGCTCTTAGATTTGACCCAATGCTGGATTGTCTTTAACTGCAACCCTAGGTTTTAGCTGTAAAGATAGCCCTGGTTCTTAGCTATAATTGTAACCCTAATTTTTATATGCAATTCTCATACATATAATCCTTACCTAGCTCTTATATTTAATTCTAGGCCTATCTCTTAGATTTAATCCTAGGCGCATCTCTCATTGTCATCCTTAGCCGTAACCAATGTAGCAGCTTCTGTATGAAATCTTCAGTACGGTGGATCTCAAATATGGAAATAAAGGGAGATTATATGAGTACATATTTGAAATATAAAATAATTTTACCATAAATACGCTAGTGTATAATATAAAATCAGAACGCTTGGAGTCCCTGCATCTGCATGCAGTTATAACTTATAAGTAAAATATCTACATAAAAAGTCGTCATTGCTCTTACATATTTACAACATAATCGAAAGTTTTGCTTTATAAATGCTATAATGCAGTTATTTGTTATCTTGATCAACTGCAGAGAAGGAGAAAGAGGTGCAACCAGAGGTACTTCAGCAGGTTGAAACTATTGATCCTCAAAGCTCACAACATAAAATACAAGTGGAAGAAGTAGAAATAGGTGCGGAGGAAAGCCTCCAAGTTGATCAAACACGTGAAGAACAAACAATTAAGGATCAAAGTGTCTAAATAGCTCTGCTTACACAGTCGGAAGTAGTACAAGTGGCTCAGCATGCAGCTCCTATTGAGCAAAACATATGAACCGTTGACTGAGCAAGAGTTTGCTGAAGGAGATGTACTCTAGATAAGATGGAGCAGTAATTAGAACAGCTACAACCAGATCAATCGGATGTTCCTTTGCAATAACAGCAACAACAAGCCCCGGTTTTCCTTGACAAAAAGTGGTGGATACTTCTCACTGGTTCCAGTGTGGTTGGATGTAAATATCCAAAGTAGACACCTATTGTCAAACCAGCCTCTAAGAATTTATGACTCATGGCAATAATAGAAACTCTAAGGCCTAAAAAGAAGACGAGAACTTTATCAACTATAAGATCTTCAGGAGCTTGGATAGCTGAAATAGGCACTCCTCTAGTGGACAAGGATGATAGAGATGTATGAGCTGAAGATTACCAAATAACTACTGTCAACTTGAGCCAGTCCACCAAAGAGCAAGAAATTCAAAAAGTTCAAACATTTGTGTCCACTGTGGTCCCTAGAATGAAGAAACACCAAAAGACCAAGACAGAATTGAAGGAGTGAATGACAAATCTGCATTTACATCAAGCACCTAGCTGCTCCGTTGCAAGCAATAGATCAATCCATTACTCCTGTTTTGATAGTTTCACAAAGGGAAGCCTTAACCTTGGAAAAGATGAAATGTGTAGCTAAAGCCATGAAGGATTGGATAAGTGATCTTGTACCGTCCTAAATTGTAAGCACCTAATTAGTGTACAATTTTAGGATTATTTAGCACCCGCCTTAGAGTCTTTTCTATAACGGGACCTCATATGACAATGAACATCTAAATTCAGATATAGGTCCTCTTTTGTTTCAATCTTTTTTAAAATCGAGGTAAACCCTTATTTTTAAGTGTGCTCTATTTTTCCTCGAATCCAATAATTCATTTCATCACCTAGGCCCTATATCACTATTTGTGGCCTTTGAGTTCCGTCCTGACCTTGGAATTGACTGTACCTGATAATCCCTCATTTACCTTATCATCTTGACACCCAATCCAATTTTTGGCTCTTTTTCCTAGGTACATAACGTCTTTTTCGTTATGTACCCAGGTACATAACGAAAAAACACTATGTACCTGCCTAAAGTGACCCAAAATTGAATTGGAGCTTTGTGTTAGGGTTTTGGTAGAAAATTAGGTTCCGTGGTCGGCCTGCCTGAGTTTTAACCCTCGAGATTTTGTGAGAGGTATATAAAGTGAAATATGGCAGATATATTGCCGATAAGTAAACTTATTGCGATAAGTTGGAGCCCGCGATAAAACACGTAAATTTATCGCGGAGTACATATCGCAGATAAGTTTCAAACTTATCCCTAAAAAAACATGAACTTATTGCCAAAATATTGGCGATATTTCGCCAAAATATATGCCACAGTCTGCTAATAGGGACTGACGGCCCAACAAGCAGTTATTTCACATTTTCTTGTTTGCAAATTGGTGTTTGGGAGAGGAAAAAAGGGTTTGAAGGGGAAAAAATGTGATTTGCAGCGTTTTAGAGCAATTTGCATAAAAATGCATTTTAAATTAAATTTAAGCAATTTTTTAAGTTCCCGATATTTTTTTTTGCCCTTGGCAATAAGTTGCCGATAACGATATTTTGAACTTTGATATAAACACCCTATCTCTCATTTTGATATCCACTATCTATTATCAACTACATTCAAGATCAAGCATTCATAATCAAGCTATCAAGTGCAAGGAAGCAAATCAAGTTCAAGAGCCATCAAGCAATCAAGTCCAAGATCTAACATTCTTCCCAAACATTCAAGGTGTTCTTCTCCATGGATCTAGCTTCTTTCCCTCATTGAAGGCCCAAGCCAAGGAGTTTTCTATCAAGGAAGGGAGATACACCTACCTCTTGAAGTCTTCTTCCTCTCCCAAATCAAACATTGTGGTGAATTACAACATCTATTTCATAAGGTTTTGGCTTTCATGATTTCCTTTTGGGTTTTTGTGTTGAGTCAAAGCTATTGCATCAACATATTTGATCACATTCAAAGAAGCATTTGCATTGCCAAAGTATGATATACTTCATTTGTTAGATCTTGCCTCTGCTACTTGACAACAGGTTTTCATTTCTTTCATTTTATTTCAAGGTTGATTCCTAAACAAGGGTTTGACTGAGGCAAACCCCTTTATCCAACCTTCCTCGTTTTTTTGTGTGCAGGAATAGGTTACGGAGTTACCAAAACTTTTTCGGGAAGATTGGCAATAGTCGGAGAGACCCCACAAATTTCAGCCAAAAGTACCAAGTATAGAGCGAAAAAGACATTCTGTACCCAGGAACAGAACGAAAAAAACGTTCTGTACCCTTCAACTTTTGCCCAAATTGAAATCACAGGTCAGTACAATAGTCTGAACCTCGTTTCAGCTCATTTCTAGTTTCTGGCAGTTACTTATCAGTCTGTAATTTCGAGATATGTCTATATTTGTCTATTTAGCTTCCTTTATTGCATTATCATTTCATTTTCCCTCTTTCAATTTCACAATTTACACCTTTAGCGAAGGATCATTGTCCCATTCAGCGCTTGGGTCCTACTTGAGCCTATTGGGACATCTTCTTTCCTAGTGTACAAGTTTGAAAAGGAGTAATCTACCCCTTTGCTTTGCTTCCCTTTTCCTATTGTACAAATCTTTATGATCACAGATGCAAACTAATAGAAGAAGCAATCACCTGTAGGATACAAGTCCAAGGGTTGAAGAAGAAAGTGCAAAATATTATGGATCGATGTCAAGAGAAGATGGTCACTAATGGATATAACCTAGCAAGGGTAAAGCCAATGTGTTTCATGGATCGTAAATTGTTAATAGGGGAGACAATATTGGATGACAAATCAATAGATCAACCCTAACTCTAGCTGGATCTTATTTAGTTTAGAGATGATGTTGTAGGGAAGGCCATCACTTTCCTAAATGATTTGAAGGACATTCTTGACATAGAATGTAATATTCAAGAAGTGCTAGAATTTTTGTTGGGACAAAGTTTCTACTTGGATGATGAAGTGATTGTTGAGGATATGAAAGATAGATTGAAGAAAGTCTCAACAATTGGATTGGATGCTCCCCCTTATAATATCAATGCGGACTTAATGGACCATATAATTAAAATTAAAGCAGCCTTGAGGGCATTTATAACAAATGCTAGGAAAATAAAAGCAAAATAGAGTTCATCATTGAAGGTATATGAGGCAAAGCACTTCAAATATTTCATCTTAGACAAACCTAATTAGGATCTACGTAATTCATCTTTGACAATGTTGATGGATTATAGAAAAAGCGACATTTACAAGGACATGGTGATAGTAGAAGATGTATTTGATGATGACAAGGATGATTGAAGTTACAATTCATTTTGAATTTTAATGTTTTAAATTCAAACTCGACTTTAGCAATCCAAGATTTGATGTCTTGGGACTTGCAATAAAATTCAACTGTATCTTCTTAATGAGGAACCACTAAAAGTCAACTTGCCTTGAAACCGATATTTTATTTCTAATTTAGGATCTTGAGGTTGTTATGGATCAAATAATGAAATTATCCTACCCCAAACATTTACTATGTGTAAAATACCGTTGATTGTAAAATGATCTAGGATGACCAATTTTGTACTAGGTTTGGATGCCTTTCTCTACAAAAGACAGTTTGTTCTCATTGTAAAGGGTTTGGAAATTGTTGATATCTGTAACATGCTACTCTATCTCATAAATAAATAACAAACACAATTTATATCATAAAATTGATAAAATTAAACTTTCGCTTTTCATTACATTTAATACTGGAATAGAATTGAAATTTCTTTAATATGAATATGAATATTACCAACTAACGGATTTAACTACTTGCACGCGAACATGAATATTACCAAATAATAGATTTTACTACTCTTTCTTTTCAAAGGAAACGCATAAACAAAAAGAGAGAAAGAAGTTACTGTTTCTTTCTTCCACTCTGGAAATCGCTTTCAAGTCTTGGCAAATACTGGGAGAGGGGGAGGATCATCAGGTGCTTTACCTCCCATCTTTTGACTGGTTGTCCTCCACTCAACTTTGTACTGGAAGTGGTCCTACCCTACTCAAAGGGTGTAGACACATGGCTAGGCGTGATTGCCATTTGAGCCCGGTGTTTAGAACCTACATTATTTATAGCAAGTCACAACTCTAGGTACCTCCTTGTCTAGTTTGACCATTTTGACTAGACGTGTATCTAGTTCATGTGAACCAACGGTTACATGCAACTACATTGCGCCACCTTGGCTAAGGAAAATAAATATGCTAACACTATCTTGTGCTGTCAGAATTCATCATCTTTACTCGACTTGTATATAGCAATTGCGTCCAACTGACTCTGTTCTTAACGACCATCAATCGGCTATCTGCTAATTTCTACTTACATCAACGGTCTAAACAACCTTCAAGGGATGATGACCCACTAACAAGCAATTGCTTAATTGTTAACTGACCTAACAGTCATAACCCCCTTTTAGGTAATGAGATCCCCTAACAGACAACTATTGTTTCTTAATCAAGTTTATAACTTGATATTCATGAATCCATTCTTTTAGTCTAAACATGTTAAAGCTATATGAACCCTTGCATGTGCATGGTTTTTATTAAACTTACTTTCTATACTATCCCGTTTTCAGTTTATAGTGACTCTGGAATTTAATCCCTATATTTATTATCTGATTTAGATAGAGAAGTTGATAGGGTGCCAAAGCATATAATAGAAATAAGTGTTCATTCCTATGATCATGCATGCTACAGATTTCTTTATGCAAAGTAGTTACAATTCAATTCAGATTCTTGATTAATTATACTCCTTTGGTTATTAACACGAGTAAATAATTCAAGTTTGAATGCATATGATTCTTGGAATGAGCATAAAACATTTGATCTTGATAATAAACTTTCCTATGAAGCAGTCGGGTCTAAATCATGATGATGAGGAACTATGCATATATATATACATATACTGATTCAAATCAGAATGCACTCAATTACTGATAATATATTCAATGCATATGTGTTTTGATCCATGATCAACTATATCTATTGCAATTGATAATTGCATATTAGGATTGACTTGCCTGTGTGTTCGATATATCGAATTGGAATGAAGCTAGTCCACCCAATACTTGACTCAAAGTTTGGTAACTATGATGAACCAAACAACCGAAGGTACCTTATCTCTAGGTTCCAAGCAAGATGGCAACTTTGGCCTCTCCTTGTGTCTGCGCCCCTCTCCCTGATGATACTCTCCCTCCCTTCTCCGAGGGTGATCCAACTCTTGCATCCACTTGGCACACAAGGTAGTTAGACATAATCTTCTTACCATATTGGGTATCAATATAATAAATATTAATTTCTACCATTTTCATCAATATACATATTATACATATTTCAAATAGGAACATCTCATCTCTAATTAAGCAACATTTATATAAAAGGATCATGGAGGGATGTAACATATCCTCCCCTGTGAATCATCATCCTTGATTATTGAATGTCGACATAAATATTCATAAAAGTTTGCTGAAATAAACATTAGCCAGTGAGAGGAGCCTGAGACAGATAAGGAAATTTCTGAAGGATTTCATCATAATCCTCCCAAGTAGCATTAACTTTTGCATATCGGTCCCACTAGACACTGGATTGTGTGATGTCGTGGTTATGTAAGCGAAGCTTACGTACCTCGAGCACCTTGAGTGGCTTGATCATGACCACCCCTAGATCCTGCACTTGCAAGGAGTTCCAGTTAATCATGTGATCAAAGTCTGCTAAATATTTCTTTAGATAAGAAACGTGAAAAATATTATGCAACTAGACGAGAGCTGCAAGTAGAGCAATTGTGTAGGCTACGGGGTCGATAACTCGCACGACTTCAGATGGTCCCACATATCTAAGTGCCAATTTAGATGGTTTTCCAAATTTATTTGAACTTTTTGGGGTCTAACCTTTTGGAGTACTTTCTCTCCTACTTTGAATTGTTTGGGAGTGCGCTTGGCATCAACATAGTGTTTCTGCCGATTGTTAGCTTCTGCTAACCTTTCCTTGATCAACTTGACTTGTTCTTCCATTTCCGAGAGCATCTAGGGACCAAGGGTTACCCTATCGTCCAGCTTAACCTAGCGGCTAGGAGTAACACACCTTCTATATAATGCCTCAAATGGTGCCATCTTAATGGCTGATTGGTAGGGATCATTGTAGGCAAATTCTACTAGTGGTAGGTAATCCTCTCACTTGTACTGTTGATCCATGCAATACACTCTCAAAAGATCCTCTATAACTTGGTTCACTCTTTCTCTCTGACCATTTGTCTTTGGCTGATATGTTGAACTAATGTTCAATTGAGTCTCTAGAGCTATAAATGATGTTTGCCAAAATCTGGATGCCTTTTTGGCATTCCTATATGATGTAATCTGTTCTAGAATTTTTTGTAATTGGAAAATTTCTATGCTATAGTGGGTGCTCTATCTGTCAGATTCCCTGGTATAAAATGAGCTACCTTAGTAAGTTTGTCCACTACCACTAATATGGCATTGTGCTTGTTCCTTGACAATGGTAAGCCCTAGACAAAATCAATGTTAATGATCTTCCACTTCCAATCTAAAACGGCATGCAGTTGCAGCAACTGTGCTGGATGTTGGTTTTCTACTTTCACTCTCTGGCATTCGAAGCAACTGGCCACAAATCTAGCGGCATCCTCCTACATTCCTTTCTAGAAGTTAAGAGTTTTAATATCTGCTAACAGTTTGGTAAAACCTGGGTGCCTCGAGTATGGTGCTGAATTTACTTTCTTAAAACTAACTTAACTCTAAGGAATTGGGTACATGCATTTGCCCTTGGTACCTTAAGAGACCATTTGATTCAACCTTGAATCCTTCTTAGGGTCTTGGGAATTAGCTTGAAGGGCCTCTCAGAACTATTAATAGTATTCATCTCCTTCCAGATCCTGTAGAACACGTGCTTTAAAATCTGTGTTGACGGTTGTCATGGATGATAGGTGTCTTTGGCAACTTTAGGCATTAGCCACTCTATTCTCCTTGCCCTTAATGTAACTAATTTCAAAATCATAGTTAGAGGTCAACTACAACCATCTTCTCCGTCGAGCATTCAAATTAGCCTGGGTAAATATGTATTTTAATCCTTGATGGTCTAACTTGAGTTCAAATGGTTTTCCCGTCAGATAATGCCCCCACATCTAGAGAGCGTGCATAATAGCCGTAAGCTTGAGGTTGTGGGGAGCATGGTTCTACTCGTAGTTTTTCAGCTTTTTGGATTTGTAAGCAATTACTTGCCCATCTTGCATGAGAACTCCTAGTCCTTCTCCGGATGCATTTGTGACAACTACAAAATGACCTGCCAATTGTGGCACGTTCAAAATTGGTGGCTGTAGTTAGTCTTTCTTTCATATACTCAAAAGCATTTTGACATTTCTTTGTCCATTCAAACCTTTTCTCCTTCCTCTGAAGTGTGGCGATAGGAAGCACTATACATGAAAAATTCATTACAAATTTCCTATTGTAACTTGCCAACCCCTAAAACTTCTTACCTCTTCAATGTTTTTTGGAACTGGCCACTCTAGTATAGCCTTTATCTTTGCTATATCCACTGCTATTCCCTTGGTAGAAATGATTTGTAAGGGCAAAGTTTGGCTAAAAATTGAGGAAAAGTTAAACAAGAGATTTGAACATAGGAAGAAAGGTAATAGAGGTAGATTCCAAAGGGGTAGGCCACAATATGATGAAGGGAGGACATATGTAGGGATAACAAGGACATGGGTGCATACCACAATATAGAAAGGTAATAATTTTCAAGGGAGGAATAAAAAGGGCTTCTATTGCAATTGATAGATTAAGCAATAGTACCTACTGCAATGAAGGATATTGGAAAGATGACAAGGGATTTGATAAGAGACCATTCAAAGGAACTTGTTTCAAATGTGAAGGTGAAGGACATAGGGCGTTTGAATGCTACCGAGGGATTGCTAGAAAAAGGGTAGGGAATAGTGCAGGGTCAATATATGCATAATAAGAACCTATTGGATCTTTGAGTTTAGTAAAAAAGTTTGAGAAGGGTGAGTCATTGTAATGATGAGAGTTTTGTTGCAGGCATAAAATTTGAGGAGTTGATGCAAAGGAAAAGCTTGTTTAGAACAAATTGTAAACCAGGGGGTAAGTGTTGCAAAGTTAACATTGATATTGGTAGTATAGACAATTTAGGTTTTTAGGAAATGGTGAATAAGCTTAAGTTGAAAAGGATAAAACATCCAAACCCACATAGAATCTCTTGGATTCAAGATGAACATAAGATATTTGTAAGTGAACAATGTTTGGTGAAATTTCATATAGGATTGTACAATGATGAAGTGTTATGTGATATTACGCCAATGGATGTATGTCATATTATTGGGAAGGTCATGGCAGTATGGCAGGAAGATAATTCATAATGGGAGAAAGAATACCTACACTATGACCTCAAATGACAAAAGGTATATCGTTATACCCTTGAAGAAAAAGGTGAAAGTGAAGTGTGCAGTAACATTAGAATCTTTTTGGTAGATAGGATTTTTTTTTGGATGGAGTGAGACATGAGAACATGTGCTTTGCATTGATTCTAGGGAAGCGTGGCACCCATAATGAAAAGAACGCCGCCACAAAGGAAGAAGAACCACCATAGAAGGAAGTCACTGAATTGTTGGAGTACCAAGATATTGTTTTAGAGAATGTGCCTGGATTACCTCTAGATTGAAGCATTAGTCATCATATGGAATTGATACCATGAGCCAATTTGCCAAACGAAGTAGTACATATGATGACCAGAACAAACATGTAGAGCTAAACTTTAAATGTAGAACGATACATTTCATAGTGCAGTGTACTTCTCCTTGATTGACTTACAGTCAGGGTATCATCAAAGCAAGGTTAGAAGTGAGGATGTGCACAAAATTGCTTTCAAGTGTCACCATGGGCACTATGAGTTCTTGGTCATGCCATTTGGGTTGACTAGTGCACCTTCCACTTTCCATTCATGCATGAATCAAGTATTTGTTTTACGATTGAGAAAATTTGTGCTTGTTTTGTTTGATGATATCTTGATTTATAGTTAGACATGAGAGAATCACTTGAGGTACATAAATGAGGTGCTTAGCATTAGTAGCATTCCTTCTGTGCCAAGGCGTCCAAATGTGAGTTTGGTTTGACTGAAACATTAAATTTGGGGCATAAGATTAGTGTGGATGAGGAGAAGATCAAGGCAACATAGGATTGGCTTAGACCAAGACCTTTGTCACATTTGATAGGATTTGTGGGATTTTGCAGCTACTATAGGAGGTTTGTGAAGCTGTTTTTGCAGCTTGCAACCCCATTGCTAGATTGGAAGAAGGGGGGCTTCTCTTGGAGCAGCTTAGCACAGAGCTTTTGATAAGCTCAAGGTGAAAATGAGTTCATGTCTCATTTTCCTTTTGTTTTAGAATGTGATGCTTTAGGAGAAGGGATAGGGGTAGTTTTGATGCAAAAGACATTCTATAGCATTTGAGAGTAGGAGGCTTGAAGAGATAGAGAGGAGCTTCTCTATTTATGAAAAAGAGATTTTGGCCATCATGCATTCATTAGCCGAATTCAGGCATTACTTTGTTTTTGGTGAAAACAAATCATAACAGCTTGAAGCTCTTCCTCAATCAGAAGGATTTGATTGAGAGGCAACAAAAATAGGTAAATAAACTACAAGATTATGATTTTGACATTGAATATATTAAAAGAATGAACAATGTGGTTGCTGATGTGCTCTCTAGAAAAGCTTATTTCTTCTCTATGATTGATATATCTGTTGACTGAAAGGTTTCTATAATAGCTGAATATGCTAAGAACTCATTGGCCATTGACATTTTGGATCGGAAGTTACACGATGATAAGTACAAAGTGGTTGATGAGCTCATTCTTTATAAGGATCGGGTGTATTCTGTAACAGAATCCAAGGTGAAGCAGAAAATTTTGAGGGCATGTAATGACAGATCACTTGCTGATCACCCAAGGTATTACAAGACGTACAAGCAAGGAAGCATTTTTCATGGAAAGGACTTAAAGATGACGTGTTGAGACATGTTAGGGAGTGTTTGGTTTGTCAACAAGACAAAACTAAGCACGTGTTTCTAGTTTGTTTGTTGCAGCCTTTACCCATTCCAAATCAGAAATTGGAGATTATCTCAATGGACTTCATCACAGGATTCCCAAAGGTGCAAGGTAAGGATTGTGTCAATGTGGTTGTGTTGCCTTGATTTTCAAAAGGGCCAAAATTTTAAAATTTAACTCTTAAATCTTTTTCCCATTGTGCGCAATATGTTTAAAAAAAACATTAACTTTTCCCCTTTTCTAACCCCGAACCTTAACTTTTGCGTCTTTTTGGTCAAAACCTTAACTTTCACGCAAAAATGGTCAAAACCTTAACTTTTTTCATTTTCTAACCCCGAACCTTAACTTTTTTTGTGTTAGCTGCTACAAATCCTTACCTTTAACGCTATCTATTCCAAAAGCTTAACCTGCAAAGTTTTTGAACTGTTTCAAAAACCCATAATCGTTTGCAAGAAAGCTCTCAAAGTTTTGAATTGATATATTGACCAGGTTTTAAACAGACCACCTCAAAAAGATATTGTCTCACAATACAACAATGGCAAAATTAGCAGCAAAATGACTCTTTGAAAGGGGTTTACAGGTTTTAAGTCACATGCACGCAACTATAAGCATCAAGTAGCACAAGCATGTACGTATGTTAACAACATACACAGTAACAGTTTGACAAGATATCCCAAAGAAATGTCATCTTTGAAGTGATTGCAGATCCTTGAATATAGATTGGTTGAAAAGACTGGAATCGTGAAACAAGATATGGAAACCATCACAACATTAAGGGAAAACAGTTTTATCAGATGATTGAAATTGCAGCTGCCCATATCAACATGCATGTAAAGTGTGTAATCATAGACAAAAGCATGTGAACTGCTCGCCAAAATGCCTGGACGAAGATGACGTCCCTTGAAAAGCAATAATCGAAGGAATTCGAGTTTGTTGATTCGTTGATAAAGGCTTTAGAAGTTCTCAAGTAAATGCTATTAGAAGGTATAAGGTTCAAATTTCATAATGTCCACCAGATTGATGTCCTCCCTATTACACAAAGTAATTGGTAAAGAATGATTGTTGTATTAACAATTGATCAATGTGGTCAATATAAAGAATTTACAAGAGATAGAAATAGAAAGTTTCTAAAGGAAACTTCAGAAGATTGAGGAATCGATCTTATCTAATCTAATCTATCTATTTTACATATATTTACATAAGATGACCATTAAAGTAATAAATAATATTCTAATACCCTCCCTTAATGGTCAATCTGTCAACAACACCAAGTTGCCCCCTAAATTTAGCAAACTTATCTAGACCAAGAGGCTTGGTGAGAATGTCTGTAGTTTGATCCGCAGTTGGAACATACTGCAACCGAACTGTCTCGTCTTCAACCAACTGTCGAATGTAATGACAATGAACGTCCACATGTTTGGTTCTTTCATGGAAGACTGGGTTCCTGGCAAGCTTGAGAACACCCTCATTATAAAAAAACAAGGGAGTCAGACCTACTTGAGACATCTGCATATCCGCAAGCATTTGACGAAGCCAAACTGCTTCACAAGCTGCCTTAACAGCTCCTCGGTACTCTGCTTCTATCGAGGAGAGAGATACTGCCTGCTGCTTTTTACTAGTCCATGTGACTGCACCGGATCCCAAACTAAACACATATCCAGAGGTTGATTTCTTATCATCAACCGAACCTGCCCAATCCGAATCTTTGAACCCACTGAGTCTAGGATCATGACTTCGAGTGTAAAGAAGTCCCTAATCAGGAGTGCCCTTCACATAACATAGCACACGCTTCGCTGCTGTCCAATGTTCAGCCTTGGGGGCTGTCATAAAGCGTGAAATATAGTTAACTGCAAAACTGAGATCAGGTCTAGTAGCAGTAAGATAGATTAGACTGCCTACTAGTTGTCTGTAAGTGGTTTCTTCAACAGGAAGAGAATCAGACTTGGCTGATAACTTCAGCCCTTTCTCCATAGGTGTAGAAGCAGGTTTACAATCCTGCATTCGAAACCTGTCAACCAAGTTCCTGGCATACTTAGATTGAGAAAGAAAAATGCTGCCATCAGTCTGCCAAACCTCAACACCTAAACAATAATGGAGAAGTCCCAAATCTGTCATAAAAAAATCCTTGCACAAGTCTTGTTTGATTTTTGCAATCAAATGTGTTGAATTGCCAATAATGATCAAGTCATCCACATAGACAACAAGGAAAAGAATATCATCACCAGAGTGTTTGATAAATAGATTACTGTCAAAAGGACAACATTGAAAACTGTGAGCAACCAAGTACTGATCAATCTTGATGTACCACGCTTGAGGAGCCTGTTTGAGTCCACAAAGTGCTTTTTGGAGCCTACATACTTGGTGTTTTGTGCCGACAACCTTGAAACCAGGAGGCTCATGTAGACTTCTTCCTGCAACTTACCGTTGAGGAAGGCACTCGTCACATCCATCTGATGGACTTTCCATCCACACTGAGCTGCAATGGGAAGAAGAACACGGATTGTACTCATCTTGGTAGTAGGAGCAAAAGTCTCCTCATAATCAATGCCCTCCCGCTGTGTGAAGCCTCGAGCAGCTAATTTGGCCTTGTATTTATCTAAGGTACCATCTACATGATACTTGACCTTATATACCCATTTGCAGCTAATGGGCTTCTTCCCTGGAGGAAGATCAGAGAGAACCCAGGTGTGATTCTTCATAAGACTCTGGTATTCTGCATCCATTGCCTGTTCCCACTCTGGAATCCATGTTGCCTCTTTAAATGTTTGAGGCTCATAAATGCTATGTAGGTTGGCCATGAGAGCAAAGTTAACAGTATTTTGCTGCTTGCCCTTATTTTTAGAGGATCTACCCTCAATGAGCTCATCAGGACAAAGATCATTGATTGTCTTAGCCCACCAGCCGGAGAGTAGATGTGCCAACATCAGGAGGAGGAATAACTGGAGCTGGAGGTGGAAGAGGAATTGCAATAGGTGGAAGATCAACATCATCCAGAGGAAAGTCAGGTAGTGCATCATCAAAGACAAAGTCTGCATCATCCTTCCCATCAGGTAAACCCAATGGAAGACGGACACCCAAATAAGAAGCCTTCAAAGGCTGATCCCCTAAATTCTGCTCAGACAAGGAAAGCTGAAATGGTCCTCGTTCTTCCTCAAAGACAACATCGCGAGTGAAGATAAGACGATCAGTGTCTACATCAATCAACCGGTAAGCCTTATGGTTGTCATTGTAACCTGTAAACATAAGCTTCTGAATCTTGGAATCCAACTTAGAGCGCTGAGCATCAGGAATCCATACATAAGCTAAAGAGCCAAAAACTTTCAGGTGGCTGATCCTAGGTTTGCGACTAGTCCAGGCTTCCTCATGGCTCTTCCCTTTAACAACATGTGTGGGAGACCTATTAAGGAGATAGAGCGCAGTAAACATTGCTTCTGCCCAATTTTTCTTAGGAACATTTCTGTGTTCCATCATAGACCTGGCCATTTCTGTAATGGTGCGGTTGGGACGCTCTACAACGCCGTTTTGTTGAGGGGTGTATGGTGTGGTTAACTGACGTTTTATGCCATGTGTATCACAGAAAGAAGAGAAAGCAGTAGAACAAAACTCTCCCCATTATCAAACCTAAGAGATATAATAGAACAACCTGACTCTTTTTCTACTAAGGCCTTAAACTTCTGAAATATAGTAAAGACATCTGATTTCTGTCTAAGAAAGTACACCCACATTTTCCTACTGAAATCATCAACAAAAAGCAAGAAATACCTGCACCCAGTAACATAAGTAGTGTTCATTGGACCGCATACATCAGTGTGGACCAATTGTAGTACCTTTGAGGCTCGCCATGAGTCACCATCCTTGAACGGTGTGTTGTGCTGCTTCCCAGCCTGACAAGCTCCACAAACTCACTGATTTTGAGTTTGAATTTCAGGTAGACCAAGTACTAAATCATCCCGAACAAGTTGAGCAAGATAATGAATGTTCAGGTGACCATATCACTAATGCCAAAGACTGTTGATAGATGCTGATTTTGCTGCGAAAGCATGCTCAAGAGAATCACCTGTATCCACAAGTCTATATAGACCATGATCCTCAATGCCAACAGCTACAGAAGTGCGTGTCACACGATCGACAATCGAGCGCTTGTGTGCACTGATTACAACATCAAGCTGAGGAGAATGTCGCATAATCTGACTGATTGAGAGAAGATTGCGTTCCATGCCAAGAACGTAGTATACGTTGAGGAATATGTGACTCCTCCCACCAGAACGTTGCCCTTGCCGACAACTGTATACTCTTCACCTCCTCCAAATATAATTGAATCAGTAAAGGGAGCAAATTATGTAAGCCAATTACGCCTTTGAGTGAAATGCCGAGAAGCACCAGAATCAATATACCAAGCAGAAGATTTGACATGGTCTGCAGGTCTTTTAGCCATGAAAGTGTAAAAGGCAGACTCTTTCTGATTCGTGTGCTCAACAACATAAGCTTTAGGCTGAGATCCTCCCTGCTTCCGTTGGTCGGAAGCTAATCGATGACGACAATCCTTTAACAAATGGCCAAATTTATGACAATAATTACATTGAATCTTTTTCTTCTTGGAACCATTCCAAGACTAACTGAAGCCCTTTTGCTGAAAAATCTGAGATGGCTGAGATTTACCTTTATCCTTGTGAAAGGATTTCGTTGCAAAGGCCTGCTCTGAGGAGGATGAGGGAGCACTGCTACCAAACTATTGTTTCCAACTATCTTGCTACAGAAGTTTGGTGCACAACTCGGGAAACTTCAGGTCAACATTAGTGGAAGTAATGTTGAGAATCTCTATAAAGTGCTCATAAGTTTTAGGTAGACTTTTCAGAGTAATGACTACTAGATCTTCTTCCTCCATCTTCCGACCGATAGCTTCAAGCTGATCACGAATATCCTTAATCTTCGTGAGATGCTCTTTTAAGGACATGCGTTCATCCATCATAATGGAGAACAACTGGTTCTTCAAAAAGAACCCGTGACTCTTGTCGGATGTCTCATGCAACTCCTTCAAATGCTTTCAGATGTCTGCTGCAGACTTGCCAGAGGGAATCTGTGGCAACTGATCATCTGTGACAGAGAGCTTGAGAAGCATAACAACCTCTCGAATTCGATCATCAAACTTGTCCTGATCTGTTGGGACTGTGGTCGGACGAGTCTCTGTGCCCAAAACAAGTGTTTCTAGGCGACGATATTCGGAGATAGTAAACATGCGCCGCTTCTAGGTGTTATAATTGCGGCCGTTAAATCGCTTATTGTCTTCCAACATCAAGTTGGTGAGTGACACCATCTTGCACGCTTCCCAATGTACAAAAAGCGAAAAAATAGAGAAGAGGTGCGAACACGAAATCTGAAACATGAATCCCAATGTAGAAAACAAAGGCTGAATCAAGTACAAACTTAAAAAAATGATGAAGTACGACTGACACAAATTTCAAGAAAAAATTCCGGCTGACCTAGAAAAATTTGACAAAGACCTAGAAGAAATCTGGAAAAAACCCAGAAGGAATCTGAAATCGGAGTTGAAATCCGTTGGCACAAATTTTGAGGCACAGAAAATGATGCACCCATAAAATTGAGACTGACCCAGTTGAGCTCTTGAAAACTCACCAAGAATCTGCAAGAATATTTTGGATCTGGCACGCAAACAAAGAGTTTTGAAAGAAACCCTAGCCGACTATGAAAGTCTTCAAAAAAATGAAGTTTTTTTTGTCTAACAATGGCAGATGTGCAGAAAAATGACCATAAGTAGGGTCGTTTTGGAGGGAGCAAGCAAGAAACACCGAAAACGGCAGCTTAAAAGGCAGTGGAACTGTCATTTTAAAAAAAAAAAACTGAGGCCCAAGCAGCGTGCAGAGATATTCGAGTCACGTGGGAGAAGACGAGTTGCGTGGGAGAAGACGTGCGATTTGCAGAGGAAATGATGGTCGAGCACGGGAGGAGGACTTCCTGCACAAGCGGGCGTCAAAAAATAGATGTGAAAACAAAGATCGTTTTGCACAGAAGTCTCAGCGTGATTTGCAGAAGAAAATCTTCACGATTTTCTAAGAAAAAAAAACTCCACGAAACCTTAGTTGGGTTTTTTTTTGAAAGCAAAGAGTCCAAAAAAAAATTTTCATAGAATTTTTTTTCGAAAAATTAAAGAGAAGATAATTTCGAAAATGAAATTATTAATTCTTCGAAAATGAAATGTGGCTCTAATACCATATTACGCAAAGTAATTGGTAAAGAATGATTGGTGTATTAACAATTGATCAATGTGACATTGTGATCAATATAAAGAATTTACAAGAGATAGAAATAGAAAGTTTCTAAAGGAAACTTCAGAAGATCGAGGAATCGATCTTATCTAATCTAATCTATCTATTTTACATATATTTATATAAGATGACCATTAAAGTAATAAATAATATTCTAATACTCGCTACCGCACCATAATGGAGGCCTTGAAGCATGAAAACGCATCGTAGGAGACACATTTGTTGAAAGGGGCCAAGCAATAGATTGGTGAGCTCATTTCAAAGCACATGATCAGATCAATAATTTTAGTGATTATCAATTTGATGACTAAAGTTTGTTAATGCATTGGTCCTGGAGGCACGAATGTTTCAGTGTGTGACTAAGCTTCGTAGTATAAACAAAGAGTTGATGGTGAGATGACTATACAAGTACGAAGCAAGCAGATAGAGGTGGAAGGCTACCTTGGCAAAGTCAATAATTTGGTCTTTCTTGTTGCAGGTTTTTAATTGCCTTGTGGTAAAAAGTGACTTACATCACTTATTGTAACTCATAAGTTAGGGTTTGGGGTTGCATTTTGTAAAAGTTTAGTTACAAGTTAGTTCCCAACCCGAAAAGGTAGTTTACAAGGGGGGAAACTTTGAAGAATTTTCTAGAGAAACATTTGAAGAGCTTTATAAGTTCACACTTTGTATAGAATGGTTTATGAACTTGTATATTTTCATAAAGATAATAAAGGAAGCATTTGAATCGTATGTTTTGGGACAATTTCTCGTATGCTAAATTGGTAATCCTTCTGTCTGAGCGTGCAAATCATAATTTATCCAGTAACATGTTTATAGTTCGTGCAACCGATGTAATGATACACAAGCAGGCTTTGGTATCTCAGTCTGAATGTGCTAGAGAAGTTTCTCTCTTTGTGTGTTGAGATTTACAATCCTTAGTCCAGTGCCATTGCGCTTCTAGAGATATTTTTGTGCTAAAACCCCTTTGTAATTGTTATCAGCTGTGAAATCCTACTAGTATTCGTATGTCTACTATTGGGGTTTTTGTTATCCTTTATCATTAGTTTTGTTCTATCTTCTTTTTGTACTTTCAGGTGAAAAGTACACAAAAACAACAAATACCCCCATCATACAAGGGAGCTGCCCCTCTAAAACGCAGAGGAAGATTGCAATCTAAATGTGATCTAGTTGCAATCTCTCCAATTGTTGGTGCATTGGTCACTGCTCTTTTGGCAAACAGGGTCAATTCTAGAGGTGGATTCATAGTGACAAATCTGTTTACCAACAAGTTGTTGATAGGCTCACTAAATATGCTCCTTTTCAGGCTATATCTTCAATGTACAAAGCTCCACGAGATTTTTAGACTTCCTGGGGTATCAAGTTGTGAGTGATGTGGACAACAAATTTATCAGCTCATTTTTGGTAATAATTTTTTTGATCAATAGGTACAAAGCTGACCCCAAGCACTAGCTAGCATCCTATAATCGATGGGCAAACCAAAATTGTGAACAAACGGATAATACTGTACTTGAGTAACTATGTTATGTGGCAGCAAACAACTTCGGTTAAATGGCTCCACCCTGGTGAGTACTGTTTCAATTATGCCCTTAACATTTTTATAGGTATGGCTCTTTTAAAGGCAAGCTATGATTATGATGCTGTTTCATTTATGGATTTGATTATTTTCGATAGTAGAGTAATTAGGGCTAGTGATTTGATTGAACAAAGTTTCGGCATTGTGATTTCACTTAAAGAAAACCTACGATAGGCCCAAAACCAGCAAAAGTTGTATGCTGATCGATATCAAATTGAAAGATTTTTTGAGGTGGGAGAGATGGCATTCTTGAGATTATAGCCTTATAGACAATCTTCCTTCAAGGGAAGTGATGTTGAGAAGTTGTTTCCACGATTTTATAGATTCTATAAAGATCATAATGAGGATTGGTGTGGTTGCATATGAGTTAGAACTTCTAGAAAACATCAAAATTCAGAACATTTTAATGTGTCATGCCTTAAGAAAGCCCTTGGACAATAGGTCACTCTCTCATTGGAGCAGCCCCCACTTGATGGCACAGGAAAATTTTATATTAAAGCCTGAGCCAATTGTGGATGCATAGAAAAAGTTGAGAAACAAGGTTGTTCTAGAGAATATGCTGAAATGGAAGAATCTCTCTCTAGAGGATGCTACATGTAAAGAATTGGACATTTTTGAGCATGAGTTTGAAGTTGCTTGAGGGCAAGCAATTCGGGAAAGGGAGGACTATCATGTTACCTCATTAGCTTGATCAACCAACCATGAATAAAAAATATGTTTTTAAACACCCTTATTAATATTTAAATAATAAAAAAATAAAAAATAAAAAAATACCTGAACTTTAATTTGGGAGCCTAGTTGGGCCCCTAGCGCCAATTTTCAAACAGGTACCTATAAATAAGTTTCTTGCTGTCATGGGTGTATCATTTGGGGATTGGTGAGGCTTTTTAGCCCTTTTCTCAAGCAGGTCAGTTGGGATGCAAACCTAGCTGCTTACCCAGGTTAGGACAAAAACCTTGAATTGGAATCTTGCTTAGTCTTCTCATCATTTTTCTGTTTCATGATCAGAAAATTTTAATTTAACCTAAGTGCTACCGAGTTTACGTGTCAACATTGGAGGGTTAGTTGTAGATTAGAGGAGTGCCATTTTCTATGAATTCCAAGGTTGTTAAGAGGGATTGATGATGAATATGGAATGAGCTTAAGACCTGTGACCATCCTTTAGTAGGCCACAGCTGTGTGGAGACATTTCCAGGCTCCGGCTGGAGCAAATATTGACATTTTTTGAGTCCATTGCAGTCCTTAAGCATCTGCTTCCTTTATAGGCAGCCTAAAGAAAGGTGTCACAAGGCTAGAGTAGCACTCAAACTAAGAGGGAGAGGGAGCTCATCAATTTGAACCATAGCAACTTTGAGATTGTTTAGGAATTTTTCATGAACCAAAGACAACAGATTTCCACAGTCCATAATTTAATTCCTTCTTTTGTCTGTATCTGCCATCATCTTTGGAGCTACAAAACTCGACACATTTTCTTTCGAGCTGGTTTATCTTTGCTCAGGGCGGTTAGTCTCTCTTTAACCACGTACCTCCTCCCTCTCTCCACTCTCTTCCTTCCCCTTTTATACTCCAGGTCTGCAACTACCTATCCATTTTTTTCTTTCTTTTGGCTCTCTTCATCTTGATGATGGATCATAGAGTGTGATCCGAAACGTTGATGCAAAAACTAACACAACTTAATCCAGAAATTGCTATATCACGATTTTCATGAAGTTCAAATCCTTTAGATTGTAGTTGAAACAATGCGGGATTGAGAAAGAAGACATTTAGTTGATTCTTGATGTTCTTGCTAAACTTGGTGTAGATTACTCAATTTTTGTTTCTACATTCCATGCCACTATGTTTGCCATTGGGGATGTACAGACTTTGCCATTTCTTAATGATTTTGCTATTGCATGCACGAAGAAGTAGATTAAACTCATTCAAATGGGTACTTTGAAATCCTCTAAGTCATATGCCTTTATAGAACAAAAGATTTCTAATCATAGGGCAAATGCATAGAAAACCGAGGACTAGGAGATAAAAGGTTAGCAATTACCTATTACATCTAACCATTTTTGAATAGGTTAAAACACTAAGAAAGAGAAGGTTAGTTAATAGTGTTGAAGCCCAAATGGTGAGGAGCACAAGTGTTTGAAGAAATAGATTGATCACTTGACACATCCTTGAGAGTAACATTACTGTACTTGATTTAGTTAAATAAAGTTCATCAAATGAGGCTCTTCTAAAACAAAGGACAACAATAAGGAGAAAGAAAAAGGCAAGGCCCTTGTAGCAATTATAGCTCCACCTTCCTCTTGGATACTTGACTCTAGTGCTTTGCACCACTTTGTTCCTTAACAAGATGCCTTCACATTTCTAGAGCCCTGTTCCATTGCACATATTGATGGGTGATGACACTCTAGTTCAGGTATGTGGGAGATGGTCTGTTGATGTGGATGAGAGGACATTTTAACATGTTCTTTGTGCTCCCTCAATTTTAACCAATCTTCTTTCAATTTACTAGATCTCTCACATTGGTTTAGGTAAACAGGTTGAGTTCACTCCTAATAGGATGGTTATTCAAGAGATGCACAATAATTTTATAGTGGCAGTTGAGAGAGTAGATCACTAGTCTTGATCTTAAGCTTCTTATTTATTTCTTGATTCTTCTTTCACTACACTTTCCACTCATTCGAATGAGGTAAGTCGTGGCATGGGTGGTTTGAACATTTGAACTTGCTACTTTGTAGTAGTTCAGCTTGTAGGGCATGACAACAAGGCTACCTTCTATTTGATTTCTGCTAAGAGTTTGCTAGAGCTATATCTTGGGCAAAGCATGGAGGGTCACTCATATTCTAGAGTTGATTTAAAGTGACTTATCTTGGCCTTCCTTGATGAATTTTTGAGGTATAAGTAGGTATACTTTCTTTTTCAAGACTTCAAATGACTTATGGAGAAACAAATAAAGAAAACTGTTAGGGTTCAATGCAACAAAAATGCAATGGTGAGTATGTTAACCATCATTTTGAGTAGTTTTGTACTGCAGAGGAGATTGATATTATTGTTTACAGAGGAGATTGATTTTATTGTTTAGGTCCCTATAGACCTTAGTAGAATAGTGTGTAGAATGTAGGAATAGATCTTTGAATGAAATGGTTAACTGCATGATTCACTCTTGATCTCTTGTACCATAGTACTAGATGGTGGCCATTAACTATGAGTTATTATCTAGAATTACAATTTTTAGAAAGCCTTGAAGGGAGTCACTTATTCAGAAGTTCAGAGTGGGTTTCAGTTTGGAGTGGGTAGAGATCCATAGATAAGCATTTTATGGTTTTTGGTTTTACAACATGGGTACACATTCCAATGGAGAAATGTATGGCTATGGATTTGCAAAGAAGACCTTGCATCTTAATGGGCTATATTGATGTTGTTAAGGGATATTGACTTTCTAATCTTGTTACACATGAGCTATTTATTGAGAGGAGTGTTCACTTTTATAAGGGCTCCGAGTTCTATCCATGACACTTCCCCAGCATGTACATTCACATTCAAATCACTTGGCATTTATGACAACATTTTTGAGGATTTAGATCCACCTAGGCACATTTTTGATGACTGGGATTCTTCTTCCTCCACTTTGGCTGATGAGAACGATGTTGACGGTTCACTTCCTTAATCGTTATTTTGAGGTTAATAGATCTCTTGGTTCTCCAGCTTTAGGTTCACTTTGAGCTAGATAAACTCTGCAATTTGTAGGAGTTTGGGTTGGGATCCTTCCAATACTAAGCAGATGAGGTCATAGTTCTAGGGACATTGATATGTTTTTATTGCCTCTACTAATATATAATCTTTTGTGAGGCATTTGACATTCTTGAGTGGGATTCAGTTGTGTAGTAGGTGAATAGTTTTTGAGTTGGAAACAATAGCTGGGACTTGGTCCCCCTCTAAAGGAAGGAAGCTGGTTTGATATGAGGACAGGTATTGACTTCATTGAAACCTGTGCATTGGTTGTGAAGATGAATTCTATCTGACTCATACTCGCTATTGTTGCAACACATCTCCAAGCTGCTCGTAAAATGGATGTTAAGAGTGCTTTTCTTCATAGAGATCTTGGAAATGAGATATATATGGAGCAACTGCAAGGTTTTCTATAGGATTCTTGTCCGCTTTAATTTCTTTCATCATAATTATCAATTATGTGAGGCCATTTGTAACCGTTTCGTTCATATTGCATGCTTAGATTTCTTAGAGTTAAAGCCATTGATTGAATTACTTCTAGTGTTTCCTCTTTCCAAGAGGGGTTTTGGGGATGGCACAAATTTTCTTAGATTTAGGGGATGTAGTTGGGATGGCTTATATATATGTATGTATGTTCTTATATTTAGAGTATTAGTTGAATTATGGCTGGTGTTTCCCGTTGGAAATGTTGGCTTTGATGTCAATGTGTGTTTTGTTCAAGGGAGGACATTGTTGGAAATGTTGTAATTGATGTCAAAGGTTGTTTTGTTGAAGCAAGAGTGAGATTGGTTGTTGATGTCAAAGTATATGGGCTTCAATTGTTTGGCCGACTCGTGGGTTTTTATTATTTTTAAAGAGGTGTAATTGGGGGCTGACTCATGGAATATTATTATTAGAATGAGGTGTAATTGGAGACAAACTCATGGAATTCTATTATTATGATTTAATTTTCTAGGGCCAATCTATGTGTTTTATATAATTTTTTGTGGCGTCCGAAGGGGCATATAAAGGTGAAGCATGTTTGTAAATACGATGTGTGAGAAAATGTTTTATCATTTGAATACAAAGCATAACATATTTAATGCAGAGCAGATGGTGTGAAGTGTGAAAGTGTAGACAACTATACTTAACATCTGTTGAAGAAGCAACATCCAGGAGGTGAAATTTGCAGAAGAGTTTGGTGCCTCCTAAAAGAAGAGATCAGTGTCTCTTGCTGAGTTGGTGCTCAGTTGTGTAGATTGGTGTCTCCACTAGGTTGGTGCCTGCAAATTTTATAAGTGAGGATTGGCGTCCCTAGTGGGATGGTGCCTAAAAATATTGTAAGATCATTTTATTTTTGTGGTTTTATTTGGACTGTAGATCCAAGCAGTCCTTTGTGGTTATCTCCCAAAAAGGTTTCCATGTAATCTTGTGTTCTTAATTGTGTGGATCTTGTGTGTTTGCTATTCTCGTGGTTGTTAAATTTTACATAAAGTTTGTCTTATACTCATTCAGCTCCCTCTTTCAGTAAAGTGTGTGCTCATTGTTTCCTTGAAATATATACAGAATGTGCACAAAATCTACTAAAGTGAGAACAAAGCTGATAATCGATAATTCTATGTTGATTCTTACGTCATAACTGTCAAAGATAAATTAAAATAGTTTATAAAATTATATTTAGTAGCATTATTAGGAGCTCAGTTTGACTTGACAAAACACAAGCATAAATGGATATCAGTTACTTGGGATTTAATTAGGGAAAAATTGTAAAAGAGCATTGTTTTTCCATTTGGTACAAACACAAAGCAATTTCTTTTTTTTTAAAAATTAAACCAAGGTGGGTGTTTTGGGTGGCAGTCCCCAATGGGGTGTAGGGGTAGTGCCTCGGCATGTTTGATGTCAAAATGTAGGGCCAGTTCAAGTGGGAGAATCCCTCCCAACATGGCCAAACTAAGTATTTTAGTATGGTGAATGTGATTTTTCCTTCTTGCTTTCAAATAAACCGTATCAATGCAAATGACAATGATGAAAACATAGAGATGGATGTGGGCTAGGATATTTGGGAGTGAAATAACAATTATTTTTATGTTGGAGGAGGTGGGGAGATCATATAGGGTTGGGTTTTTGTCTTTTTACGAGTCTGAGTTTGTGAAGTTTGGAGGATGTCTTGATGTTATGGGGATGTTGGGGAGGCAGGTCGTCTTCCAGGGGGGTAGGTATCTTGGGAGATGTCTTCCACTTTGGGGAGATATAAAACATCTAAAATTTCCCTCTCCATCTCCGAAATGTTCCTGGACAAGGAAACATGAGAAAAATTCCGGGGATGATCTATCTGGTTCATGTTTAAAATGCGAGCTGGGCTATCTCTTGATCTTATGCCTTCTCTGTTACTAATAGCTAGCCTGCTGTCTGAGTAGTTTTCCCTTTCAAATCGACACTTTCTAAAGTGCAATGTTCTGTAGTTTCACCATGATATAGAATATTGTATAGCTTCACTATGGTTGCGATTAAGCTTTCTAGGCACTCAGTAGTTTTTGAGAATGTATGAGAAAAAGTTTCTTACTTCTTATGCTGAATTTTTTCTCTTCACATTTTGATCAAAAACTAATATTCTAAATGTACGAGGGCTGCTAGGTTTAGGTCCTTTACGCCCTACTCTTTCTTTGGCTTTGCACTAATCTGGCATTTAATTTTTTAGCCACTTTTCAAACAACATCAGACTGAGGGCCAAATGCAAGGGTCTATCTCTTAGTTTTTATCTTTATTTGTATTATCACTAGTTTAGTTTAGGGCAATTTGAAAATATTTATGCTGGCAGATCTGCTTTCATGCTAGCTTTATTTTCAACTTTGGACACCTTCTATGAAGATATATTTTGATGCAAATTATGCATCTGGAACTATATTCTTGTTATTTAAGGAGTTTACCAATATTTTTTTTGTCAGTTTGAAATATATGATGTTTGAAAGTATACCCTCTGGATTAATGTTTGGTCAAATGCAGCCAAATTAGCTACTTTATTGCCCTTTGTACAATTTGGAAAAACTTGAAGCATGATTTTTTGGGTTTTAGGAGCAGAAATGTAAGCAATCAGAAGTAAACAATACATAAGAAAATGAACACAATGTTTAACCTTGGAAAACCCTCCTACACAAGAATCACTTTACTAATGAAAAACAGAAGTCTGCTTTACAAGGAAATTATAAATTCTCCTCTAAATCTCTATATCTCTGCAACAATGAATAAAAGTACTACAGTCCAGCAATCAGCAACCAGCTATCAAGAACGGTTCCCTGTAAATAAGCAATAACATGTCTCCGCACATGAAGAGGTGAACTCTTAATTGTCTTTGACAATGAAGAGTCTGCCGTTATCAATGAGGTGACACCAATACAAGTGACACCAAATCAAACGTTTCTTCATTGACTTGAAGTGTCTGTCCATATGAGTGTCTGTCCATTTGAAAATAACCGCTGTTGATGAACGAGAAACATCTGAGCAAGTGATATGAAGAGAGATGGCTATCTCAGAAATTGAGAGAAAGATATCTCCTGAAGCTATATCTCCAACGTAAGTTATGGCTTTCCACCTGGGTTGATTGAAAAGTGTGTCAAATCCATTTCAAAACACTGCCCGAATCTCACACACATTTCTGCCTAGTTCATCAATAATGCACTGAGATGAGGCAAAAGCTGAAATGAAAATTGATTTTTGAAACTAAAATTTGATTGATGAGCTCTTATCCTGCTGATCGATAATTAATTTCCATTGGAGAAAACAATAAACATCTCCTCTGATACCATGGATGCACAGAGCAGTTAAATTTTTCAGGTGAGCCACTCCTAAATGTGTAGGCAAATCAATCTTCAAAACATAAATGCTGGTCCAGATTGATCACACAAATTTGCATGGAGAAGATTTATATTTTATTTTTATCCTATATTCTGATTATCTTATGCTTTGTTCACAAGCAACATTGTCTTGTGCTCACTACTAGTCTGCCCCACCTGTCTTGTTTATTCCCCAGCCAATTATAATGAAAAATGCTGGATTATGTATACAGTTTGGTCATTTCTACTTGGTTGCCCTTTGTGAAGTCTAGGTCTTAAATAAAAATTTCAATAGCATTATCCATTCTGTCAAACCTCAGATTGGAAGATCTTCAAAATTAAATCATGAATTTCCACCTAAGTTGGTGGAAAAGTGTTTCAAATCCTTTTCAAGTCATTGGCCAGAATCCTGCACATTTTTAATTTCATCAACAATACATTCAAATCAACCAAAATCTGAAATTCAATATTTGAAATTTGAAACTTTAATTTGATTGATGAGCTCTTATACCACTGATCAATAATGAAATTTCCACCGCAGAAAACAATAGAAGTCTGTTGTGATTGCACTGACTCATAGATCAATTACATCTCACATGTCAATCCTTCCAAATGTGCAAGCAAACTGATCATCAAAACTTAAATGCTGGTCCAGATTTAGCCCACAAATTTGCATAAAGGAAAGACATTTTTTGTTCGTATCCTATATTTCTAGAATAACTTATGCTTTATTCACAAGAAACAGTCTTGTGAAATGCATTTGGTTTCCTACAAGTATGCTTCTCTTGACTTGTATGGTCCCTAGTAAATGTAAAGGATGTTGGATTATGTTGGGTCACTCCCATGAGGCATCTTGTGCAGGTGGATATCCCACTTCATATTCTATTAGTACCCTGCTTCTTTACTTCCTATCTATATGGAGGCCATTAATCTTCAAGATGGAAACTGGATTGACTTTCATTAAAGTGATATATCCCTCATCTAATTGTTAAATTACATGTTAAAGCATGATAATTAAAAAATGCAATCTGGCAGTTTCATTGAGAGAGATGATAGTACCGGCAACTTATGCCAGACTGGTGGTTATAATTATATCAAATCTTTACATGCTCAAGCCTGTAACCACATTTAAATGTTTGATGTTTAGCTTATATTTATGCTGATATGCCTCCGCTGTTTTTGCCTCCTTGATTTTACAATTGTGTAATGTCCCCTTTTGGAAATGGATCTAATTATACATACTGATAAATAATTAAAATAAGAAAGTAATAAATGAATATAATATAACTAAAAGTTAATTAGGTTTAAAGAATGGTCAAAAGGCATGAAATAATGAACTATGACTATTGAAGGATTAAAGATATAAAAGGAAGAAAGGAATCAGCCAACCAAGGAATGATGTATCCATCCATCAACAATCAATCAATGAAGGAAGCACATAGGCAATCAATCAATTGGGAAATAAATTATTAGTCTAAAAGGCAGCAATGAAGGGTGGCGACCACTTCAAAAAATGGATATAAAGGGCCAAATCAATTTATTGACAAGCAATCAAGCAATGAGGGGATCATCAATCATTAATTCATATTGGAATCAAGCAAACAAACCAATTTAGTAATCAAACAATAAATCAATCAATCATGCAATAAAACAATTAGTCTTGAATCTTTGGAAGTGATTTGCAAATAGGGAGGACGAAAACCCTCGTTTCTCCTTATCAAGTTTGGACAGAAACCAAACCTTGGTAAGCCTTGAAGGATGAAAACTCTCGTACGTTGAACTAAGAGTTTTTAAGACAAAAACCCTTAAATACTCTTGGCAAGTTAAAGACAAAAACCCTTAATCTCGCCACTGCTGAGTTAGGGATAAAAACCTCTGATTCAGCAGATTTGAAAGCATTTCCAAAGAATTCAAGATATGATTGATTTTCAGAATAATGTCACGAACTATTAATCTGAATATTGGAATCATCACAACTGGAAGGAGACTTATAGCAGAAAATAAAGATAATTTCTGAGCAGCACATGTCATACTGCGATGGGGGTAGGCAGTGGGTGGTGAATCAGTATATCAACAATATTCAAGATCTAGCAAGTAAGAAAACGAAAGAACACCCGATTTACATGGAAAGTCTTGCGGGAGAGAACCACGGCAAAATATTGCTTCTGTATTGAAAACTTCTCACAAATTTTTTAGGCACCAACCTACATGAGACACCAATCCCCTCTAGATGCTTTTGTAGGCAGCAACCCACTGCAGACACCAATCCCCACAACTGAGCATCACCTCAGTAAGAGACACCAATCTCTTTTAATGAGAGGCACTGACATCTAGAGACAAGAATTGGGTCTTCTTAAGTTTGCTACAAATCTGCCTTAGATGGCTTCTCTAAATATCTTCAAGATCTGCATTAACTCTCTGCTCAAATCTGCTCTTATCTTTCGCATAAGTGTTCTCCAAAATGTATCAACAATTCTGCAACAAATCTGCTCAAGATTTTGTAATAACTTTCCCTTAAAATGTGCTCATTAAGTCAGCGATAGTTTGATTTCTATTCATAAATCTGCTTTCAAATATGTCTAGAACTGCTCTTGAAAAATGGAAAGATATTCAATGAAACTCTTCAAAACAGGTCAGCCAGCATGTATTTACTTTTTAATTACATTGCCCAAAGTGGGTGCTCAAGCCTTAAGGGTTGGCCCACTTTGGGAGGCCTAAAATACGTCATTTTATTTATTTTAAATTCCTTGATTGGGGGTGACCAAGGAAGGGAAGTCGGCCATGCAAAAAACAGTTAATTGCATTTTGAATCTTCTCCAAATTGGTTAAGACATGAGTTGGCCTGTGTAGGCTATATCTAATTGATTTTACAAATTAATTATCTCATTCTTGCCAAACAAAACATTTGACAGTAGTGCCATAAATCTAACTTGCACTTTGACATTTATGACAACAATTTATCAACAAGTTCCATTCTCAGAATTGTTCATAGAACTACGAAGTTGATTATTATAATAGAATTTCATCTACTTAGATATAAGTTATATTGTAAGCATAATGCAATTCTCATTTAAGTTGTTTCCGGACAAAATTCAGGAAATGTTCTAGAAAGAGACATTTCGAATTGCATCCTTTTCAATTTCAATATAAGCACACTTGTGATAGCTTTTGTAACTTTGTTCCTAGATCTGTCCGTTTTGTAGAAGCAACATTGACAACTTCCTTGTTGATTATTTGATGTAGGGGATAAATTGACCTGCTGTTTTAGTTGCTGATCTTACCATTTCTTCTTAATCAGTCAAACAATAGATTCTCTTGGAAATTATTTTCTCTCATTTGACCCTTCAATTATTGTACTCTACTTCAAAGTTGCTTTGTTTGCTAGTCATGGGGGTGAGATTCTTCAGTTTGCATTTCAAATCATAGTTTTAGAACTTTGACTTAGCAAAAAAACTTTGCAGCCCAGAATTTTAACTTGGACTTGGGAGTGAGCAAAATCAGCAAATCTAAAATTAATATAAATTCATATAATAGAATTTAATTAACATGCAAGAAACTGTTTAAAAACATAGGAAATGAATCTAGAGAATGTATAGCTAGCAAAATTGTTGTAAAATGACTTATAAATCAACTGTGGGAAAACACTTTGAAAAACAAATAGAAAAGAAAGTTAGCTGGTTAGTATGCTTCAGTTCACTTTGATTAAACATAGAGACTTGGTATGAATAGAGTAGCCTTGGATTTTTTAAGACTTTAAACCTTCTAAGGATAGCTGGCTTGTCCTAACCAAGAATACCCAAGTTTGTGTAAAATGAAAACTTGGATATACCATGTATAAAGAATTGAGTTGTGTAACAGAAGATCCATAACTTGTAAGTTTGGGGTTCCCATTTGTGGACCTTGTCATATGTTGAAGCTTATAGAGATATACATAAATCTTAGCCATCTTTTAGTTTTGAGACAAGGAGAAAATAAAGAAATATGATATTCTTAAGATAAGCTGGTCAAAACACAGTTGTTAAATAGCAGGAAAAATCTTTTTGGGGAAAAACTGGCAAACTAAAAGTACAAGATTTTTTTATTTAAAAATTGTAAAATCAGGATATAAATGGGAAAAATCGGAATTAAAAAAACTAAACCTAAAAAAGTGTTGAAAAAGTGAAAAGAACTACTTTTTTATATTCAAAGGTATTTCCATAGCATAGAGATATATAAATTATGATTGGAGTGGAAGTTGGTTAACCATGCAAACATAAACCGCATTGTGATATTGTGATTTTCTTATGATATTTAATTATGATGCATCCTTTCACCTATTGTTGTGTAATGTAAAGAATCTATAAATGGTCTATTCCAACATAATTTTAACAATTAACTTCAATTTTAGAATGCTTTACGATGTAGATAAGACAATCAATATGAAAGGAATTGATAGTATATTCTGCAATTGATTTTATATTAAATATTTTCTAGTAATATTTTTTTGTACCGACAATAGTCACGCTTTTCATAATTTTTAGTTGAACACATTTATAAATTAATATTATAAATTGTGCAAGCCCGTTAATGGGCTCTTGGGGTTTAATCCCAATGCAAAGAAGAGGATTGAGGTGTAGTGGGAGAAGTCGGAGGCGGGATGGATCAAAGTATACTTTGATGGTGCATCCAAGGGCAATCCTGGACCATCAGGTGCTGGATGAGTGGCAAGGGACCTAGAAGGAAACATTTTGGCGATTGGAACAAAGAAACTAACAATTGGGATGAACAATGATGCTAAAGCTTAGGCGATATTGTTAGCAATGGATTTGGCATCCAAAATCAAGGCAGAGCATGTGCACCTGGAAGGTGACTCACAAATCATTGTTAACACTATCTCTAATGGGCGAGCTCAGGAGAAGGTTTTAAAAACTTCAAAGTAACCCACATATTTCGCGAAGGGAACAAGTTGGCAGATGAACTTTCTAAATTGGCGGTCCCCTTTGCAGATGAATTTGGATCAAATTTGGCAGAGAGTTTGGTGGCAACGATGTTTTGAATTGCAATGATGAATTCGTATGGGAGGGTACGTTGGAAGGTGGGTGGGTGATGTAATGTACTGCCAACTTACCTCGACTGGGCGTGTGAACGGTGGTGCCATGATGCCACATTTATGAGGATTGCAGAGAGCTTTTTGTTCAAGATTTTTCTGTTTTTGAGACTTCTTAGGGAATGTTTTTTGCCAACATTTGGTGTTGTTGCAGAGAGAAAGTGACAGGTGTGGAAGTGGGATGGAGCCAAATTTCAGCTTCAAGGTAGACAAACAACAAATGTTTTGGGGACAAATTACAGGGGAGAGGCTGAAGGTCATCTTTGCCATAGATGATCCATGTTATTCTCATGCTAGTAATAACGCTTTTGGGGACAAACTTCATCGTCTCCAAGTTCAAATATAGTTCACCTGTGTTGGGGTGAGGCACATTGTTGACCGTTTCGTCAAACCTGAACAGAGGGTTGGTTTAGAGATTCCTCATTTGGCAAAATCAGGTGTGGGGTTTGTGGCTGCAAGGGGTGATTGGCTTGGTATCCCTAGCTACCCTCGTCACGTTCACCCTTTCTTCTTGTGGGGAGCGTTGGGAAACAAAGATTGGCAACGTGAGGAGGCGAAGAAATACCAGAGCATGATAAAGGATTATGTGCAAGATTGGGAAACGATGTTAACCGCAAGAGTTCCTAGGGAGCAAATGGACAAATTTTGCCTCAAGAACAAGCTCACGGACTTTTGGAGGCAGATTCATGCGGTGGGTTGTTGTCGAGGGCGTGGCACAAGGGGTGGTAGAGGCAGTAAGTGCCGTGATCGAGGTCGTGGAAGAAGTCCTTGAGGGCAGTTACAACTTTGGTTGGGCATGGCAATGCACTTGGTTGCGGGGGCTTTGAAATTTGAAATTTGCTTCAAGTTTGTTGGAATGCGTTATGGGGTTTTGAGTTTTTTGTACAATTTTGTTCTTGTGCAAAACCAAATTCTATGATAATGTATATGATGGTGACGTGTAATTCATAGGCATGAATGCCCTATATGTAGAGGGTCAGTAGGAGTTAGATTTTGAAATTAGGTTTGAAAATGTATATGTTGGATACTGTTCAATTTATAGTTTTGATCACCCTGTATGGAGGGGGACAATGGGAGTTAGGGTTTTTTATATAGTCGTGTAGACTCATGTTAAAGTCTGGTTTTGATTTGTGGGGGGGTGCTTTGAGACTACTGTGAAAATTTGGATGTGAAACTTTACTACTATTAATAAAATACAATATTTTTCAAAAATTAAAAAAGTTATTGTAATTTCTTGTACTTAATGTTAAATGATGTTAGGCATGATTATTAAAGATTTGCCGGTTTTGCTCATTTTCTCTATGGAATGGATCAATGCCATAACTGACCTTAACCATATATTGGTTGAACATTTATATCTTACTCAAGTTACAACAATTCATTTCCATATATTGGATAAAGATCTACAAGAAACGAACTGATGGAAAAAAATCAATTGGATAGTACTTTGCGAGGCTTTATCACACTACCGAGATCTCATTGATCGGAAAACCTCAAATAATGGGTATGTGCTAAGAGAAAAATTATAGCACGGCCTAAAATGGCTAAAATGTCTTGTCAAATATATCATAGGGGGCTATGCATTGTGCTCCAAGTTCTTTAGAATGAATTTGCACTATCACATTGGGAAATTATAACACCTTAGTGTAGATGGTTCAAAATAAATTAAGGAGATTTAAAAATGAAAAGGCCAAGTTTGGTTGGTGAAAGAAAGGGGAATTCAACACTTGCAAGGAAAAAGAAGGTAATTTTATTGGTTTGGTTGTGGGCAAACTGGGAGATGAGGGGTATGTTGTGACCATTTCATAACATCACCCCATTGTTAATGAGGACCCCCTATCTTTTCGCTCACTTGGCCTTTTTGGTTTGTGTTGTTTTAGTGGCTCTAGCTTCGACCTTCTAAGTTCCTCTTGTTCCAGTTGAGAAGTGGTAAGTTCTGCCTAAGTCTTGGGTAGAGTTTAGTTCCCCCGCCTTTAGGGTTTCAAGTTTGGGCATTTCTAGATTTAGGGTTGTGAACTTGAATGAAGCCTTGATTGAGTGCTATCCAGAGGAATTTTAGAATCTCCTATAAGTGCCCAAGTTACCCAGAGATCATAATTCACAAATGTTCCTTAGGCATCTTCAAAGGCGTTCAAAAGGAGAAAACATGGAGAAATGGTAGAATGATTAGGTTTGGAAGTAACAAAGTTAGAAGAATTTGGGATCAGCAAAGTCCAATGTGGAATTAAAGGATTGTGAATTTATAAGCACCAGTTTCGCAAACACATGAGCCGAGACTCAGATACAACAGATGGCAACTGATTGAAAGTATTGCAGGGGAAACACTAAGTGAGGTTGGGACAATTTTAAATGGTAAGGAGAAGTATGCTTCAATCAAGTTCGAGCTTGACTTAAAAGGCACACATCTTAATCTGTTAAAATGCAATCAACAGATACTTGGAAGTATTCCAATATCAAATTTGAGTCTGATTTCCAGCACGTACCAGAGGCTTCACCACCATTGGATATCATTTAGGCAGGTTTGAGTTTGCTGAGGTACCACCATTAAGCTCTATTGGCACTAAAGTTTTATGCATGCAAGGAGAAAAGGGCCCCTCTTAATACAAATTGACCTCACAAATTGAGCACGTGGAAGTTGAAATTGATGGCTACCAATGATCTCACCAAACACTCACATTTTCAGCTAGAAAGTAAATTGCAACACGAAACTACCATGGGATGAACAAAATCTTCTTAAAATTGAAATGCCTCATCAATGAAACGTTCAAGTCTAGGAATCCGTCTATGTACATTGCGTCCAGGAGGTCAAATATGGTCTGAGATCATCACAATGAGGACAAATAGTCCCACAAGCACCGGTTTGCCTTTGCTAAAGGTTTGAAACCCAGTGGCGAGAGTATTGTTTAGTGAAAATATTGAAAGACCAGTTCTTTGATGAACTTCAATTTATGCCCATCAATGATAAAAACTTCATTACCGGGGGTAGTACCTGCTTAAGAGAGAAGTTCACACGACAAAGAGTATCTATTATTTTAAAGCTCCACCACTCTTCCAAATAGGCGCCACGAGCTTTGTTTTTCTGACTGGGGAAGAAGTTAAAGATTGGCTAAAGATGCCTTCGTGCACCCATGATCACAACCTCGAACAGACCAAGACATGCCCCGTCTGCAATTGAAAATCAGGGACCAACTCATCCATAACAAAACCTGCAAGTATACACTCACAAATGCGCTCAGATTGTTGTTCTGTCATGGTCAAGTAATTGTTGACAAAGGGGACTCATACACGGTACGAGTAGACTCTCAAATGTTGAAATATGTTGCAACGCTAATCCACCATGCCCAAAAGAAAATAATATGTTGTTTGATAATGTAGATCCATAACGGAGGCCACTATGCGCCTTCGCTGCAAATCACATGAGTGCCAAAGGAAATAGTTCAAGTGTTAAAACCTCTACAAAGTTCCAAACTCCCAATGCTAATCTTGGACACACTCAGAATCTCGCCCATGTTTCAAATCCATCTCAAACATCAATATTTTTCATGGGCACAAAATTGCAAAAGAGGAAAGAAAATCCTTCACGTGACTACCCACGTGCCTACAATGCATTTTCCTTCATGTCAAGGAATTTGCAAAAGTGAAAAGTTCGCTATGATGACTGATCGCGCCCAAAGCATTTCAAAGCCGGTCAAGGAATGTGAATAAATGGAAACTTCCTCCACGATACCCAAATCGTGCTCCAGCGCAAATCCAAGTCAATCAAGGAATAATGCAAAATGTAGTGTCCACGGGAATACCAAAATTGCGCCTAGCGCGATTTTAATAAAGTGAAGGAATTGTTTGTAAAAGACAATCCATGGGTCCCCCCAAAATCGCGCCCAAGCGCGAAACATTGTGTATGAAGTCATGAAATGAACAATCCTTCATGGAGTCAGAATCGCGCCCAAGCGTGAAATAACATAAGTGAAGGAACTTTGTGAAAGAGGAAATTCGATGAAGACCCCCAAAACGCGCTCAAGCACATATTCTGCCAAGTCAAGGAATATTTGGAAACACAACATCCACGAGGATAATCAAATTGCGCCCAAGCGCATATCGTTGATGGAGAAGGAAAAGTTTGCAAAAGGAAAATCCACGGTGGAAGGAAGGACACGCTCAGCGCGGTTTTGGTTTAGTCAAGGAAAGTTTGAAAGGTGAAAACTTGCAGATAAAAAACATTAAATTGTGAAGGGAGTCCCGCCTTAAGTGAAGTCTTTTATAAATGATCAAGTGCGCTCATAAGGCCATAATGCATAATGAGATAGGGGCTTTATAAAGTTTAAAAATAAAACTCTTCACGTTGCCCCAACATGCGCTCTATAGCGCTGAGGCATATACATGACTAAACATGAATGAATGTGCTCGAAATGAGAAAATATTGGAAACAACAATATGATTTTCGATGAGGTAACCAATCAAAATTGAATTTGAATATGGAGAATTTTGGAAGAAATTTGGCTTTTCCTAAGGAGAAATCATTAAAATCTCATCGCAACTATCGTATACATTGAAGAAGTCAAGCAAACTGAATAGGCATCCGATTTTGTTTGTTGCGATAATGGAAATTCAAAAGGATTGTGGTGATGAACTCAAAGGGTGCAAGTTTGACGTTAAAAAAAATTGTCCAGTGCAAAATCCAAGCCAAGATCAAGGTCGAAGTTGGAAAATAAATCAATTTTTAAAGTAAATTGAAAATTAATTAAATATTAAATTTTATGTTTAATATTTAATTAATAAACTTTTAAAAAATTTGAAAAAAGCGGCAAAATTGATCAAAAAATTGGATAAATCACTTTTTTTATTATTGTGGAAAAGAATTGGAAATAATTATCCAATATTTAAAATCGAAAAAAAAATCGAGCTTGCTTGGATGAATCTTCATGATGAAGTCAAAACACCCGATATTGGTATCTTCCTAAACGGTGAGAGAAAAATCATGACAAGTGGTAGAGAATCTTCTTCAAAATGGAAACCTGCCATATAAGCGATAAAAGCTGCCTAAAATTGGCTCAACCAGTAATGCAGCTTTTCTTGGTTAAATGTCTATATAAGAGACCCCCTCTTATTTCATTCTCACATTTTAGAATTTAGAAACAAGCTGAGAAGAGGATTTGAGAATTTATGGAGAATTTGCAAGAGGATTTTGAAGGAGTTGCACGATATTTTTCAGAGAAGGAAGAATCTTGAGGAGAGATAAAGTAGTTTCTAGAAAGAAGCAAACTCGTGGTGAGTTGGAGAAAGTTAGAAGAAGCTGTGTAAATCAGAGAAAGGAAATTTTTTGCAGTAAGTTGGAAAATTTGGAAGAAGGTATAAATTTCTGGAGGAGAGAAAATCTTGTTCTAGAAAGGAAGTGGAGATTTTATTGATAAATTTCTAAAATTTTCTCTCCTCTCAGGATAAGTTTATTTGCGAAGGAGAAATTTGGTTTGCTTTTTTCCATTTCTTGCATAGTCTCATGTATGTTTAAATTCCGTTTTGTAGGAAGGAGAAATGGCGAAACCCAGAGGAACAAGTGTGACTAGAAAGCAATTGATCAAGAATGAGAAGGGGGGATTCTATCCTGGATCCAAAATTGTATCAAAGTGGAAAGATGTTGGTGACACGAACCTTGGATGCTTTCACATGAGCGAGTTCAGGAGGACGATGTTTGGATACAAAGATCACGAACAAACATACTTGGCTACTCAGACTATAAACAATGGGATCGTGGTTGCAGCTGGTTTTCTTCCAACTTTTCAACATGCACAATTGATTGTGGTGTTGGTTTACCCTACTAAAGATGGTTTACTGAGAGGGGGGGGGGTGAATTAGAAAATATTGAATCTTAGATTCAACTCGGCGAATCAAACAACAACAACTAAAACTTGAAAACTCTAAACAAACTTGATAAAAACATATAACTTAAACAAATAACATTCACAGTATCAAGCATCGCATGTAACACAAGATTTAACGAGGAAACCCAATTTGGGAAAAACCTCTGTGGGAATTGTCACCCACAAAATGAAATACTCTTCTGAAGTATGCTCGGTTAAGAGCCAATCCTGTTAAAGATTACAATGCACATTTGTTAGATGTGATCTTGTTAGGGGATTTACCTTAGACCTTTTAAGATCTTCACCCTATTAGTAGTGGCCTGGTTAGAGGGCTTAAACACTCATCCTAGAATGTTACATTTCTCAAGGGTTTACAAAAAGACTTGTTAGGTCTACTCGGTTAAGAGATTTTCTGTTACAAATGTTAGTAAGCAACAATGTACTAATGTGACCTGTGATTCTGCAACTATACTTTGCTTGATCAGATCCTTTGTTTGCTCTCTGAAACTTACTGGCACCTACAACTCATCAACTCATCAGTCTATCCTCTTGATTGGTTATCCAACTCTTTCACTACTCTGCTCGGTAGCTCTTCAACTTATCACTTCGCCAACAACTATGTATAAACATATAGACTCATCAATATATAGGCCTTTGTTTTGCCTCTTAATCCTATTGGTTAGGGTTTCCTTCAATTGCGCTCAGCCATCCGATCTTCTCAAATGAACTGATTCAATGTCACCTTAACCGATGTTCATATTAATGAGAATTAGCTTCTCCGTGGTTTTTCCCAGGTGGATTTCCATGTAATTCTGGTGTTCTTTGTGCATGGTATTTCTTTTGTGCTTGATTGCTTAATGGTATCTAAGTCATCAATTTAAAACTAACATCACTACTGGGACAATTAAAGTTTGAAAATATCTTGGAATAACTGATTCACNCCCCCCCCCCCCCCCCCTCCCCTCTTAGTTATCCGAGGTTGTTCAACAAGGCCAACCTAATTGATGTAATTGTTTGTTGCAGAGGATATATGTGATCAAGTGTGATTGTTCACCCCCCCTCCCCCACCACTTTCAACATCCAGATTGTTCAACACCAAGTTGAAGCGACCTCTCCTAGTAGTGTTGGCATCCATCATTTCAAACTTCTAGTAGGTTGTGGAAATATTATTAATGGTCTCATTTTTTGTGTTGTACACTTATGCCTTTACTGGTGATGGCAACAAATAGTATGAGATGCTTGTTGTATTCGTTGGATTTGATAGTGGACCCCACAACTCCCATAAATCACCTGCAACCAAAATGCCTATCATATCTGAAGGAAAAAAGCTTGATTGTGACATGCAACCTGAAGAGAGATGAGTTGATTTGAAAAAAACACGATATATATGCCTTCATCAATTGATTGAATAAAATTTGATAGATTACAAAGAAATTAAATCGATCAGATTTCCACAATCCATTGAATTTGAGCTTGATTGGTTTTGATTGTGTATGTTTTGATGCTTAAAGACATACACAATCAAAACCAAAAATTCAAGCTCAGATTACAAAGAGTAAAATGAATGCTTATAAAAGCATAAAGATAAAACTCTAGATGAAACCCTAGGTGAAGATTAATTTAGATCATGACAAGTGTCCTCATCCTCTTCTGTGAGACAACATTACCTAAATATAGCTCAATCTAATGATAGAAAAGCACTCTTAAGTTTAGCTTAAATGTAATAAAGTAATAGGGGACTTAAGTAATTAATGATTGATTAATTAACTACTAAGGTGATTACCTAATTGCTCCAACACCCCCCCTTACAATCAACTTGGGAAGAAGCTAAAAATTTAATGATGAATGAAATAGTGGATGCATAGATTGGTCTTGGCTAGAAGGCCTGATGAGGTACACATGTACAAATAGATAAATTGAATCTCTCATAAGCAGAGAAAAGGAGAAAACCACATGGGAAAAGCTCCTCTTCAAAAGAGAGAAAAATAAATATATGCATTAGTGAAAGGACAGGGGGATTCAATATGACTCTTGAGGACTTCTTTTGCCACACAAGTACAATAGATGTCCCCCCAATAGGAGAGAGAAAATATGGATAAGAATCCATCCAATAAAGAAGTAGTTTTTGTGCCAATGATGAATACCTGAAGACAAAACACGATCCATTGCCTACAAGCAACATTTCTCCCCTTAAGAAGAAACAAATCAACTTGTTATTGGAGAAGCCATTCTTGTAAAATGGAAGAATCGGGATTCCAAATCCAAAAGATGTGTGCCTTTGAAAACTGCTCAAATATCAACATGTTGGAAAGAGACGATGTCAATCCAAAAACTTGGTGAAGATTAATGTAGAACAAGTTCCGTGGACGATGAAGATGATGGGCCAACAAGGATGATATGGCTATCAACAAAGAAAATATGAATGTCCTCAAGATATTCCTCCACATTTGCAATCTAAGACGCCACAAACAAGAATGATATGCTTGTAAGATAATAATCCCAAGTAGCTATGTTTGGAAGATGATGGATGTCTTGATGCATCGAATCAATATGGACCAAAGATTGTGTTGATGCCAAGTTGATCATGAAAATCAGAAGATGGAGATTGGGTCTCAATGTGAGTAGGAGCAAGAAGACAAGCCTCTAAACCATCGAAAAATGCAAAAAATGTGATATACTCAATCTACTCTAAAGTATCATTATCAAAGGGTATGCAATTTGCATGTGCAAGGGAAATGAGACAATTTGCAGTAGGATCTTCTAGGAATGGATATATATGAGGGTTTCCATTGATCTCCCAAAGTTGAGTCCAAACTGTATAGGGGCAATCAATATTTGATATATCACACCTATTGTTAGGATTAACACTAGAACGAATCAATCGTACAACATGGTCATTGATAATAGCCAAGTTGATGTAATCCTTGGTGTGGCTAGTTCAAGTATGAGTACATATAGATAAGGCAAAAGATCAAGCTATGTAAGATGTGTTAGGATACCATTTCACCAAGATCCATAATTACTCTTTGCTAGGATGGCAATGGAAGGATGAACAAAAAATCCATGACACCTCCTCAAATGAAAAACATCAAAGACCAATGACCTCAATTCATATAAAGTAGATCAAATGAAGTTATAACTAATCCTCCAGGTGCCAAAACATCCAAGTAATTGAGTAGAATGCGAAAACACAAAAATAAAATAAAATAAAATGTACTTGGGGTAGATTCTAGAAAAATTCCATGGATGGAATTGAAGTGCTTTTAAAATACCTTTCCAGTGCCACAGGAATTGCAAAAATTGGAGACATTGGGAAAAAGTTGAACTCGGAATTAGAAAATGATGATCTGATTTTTACTGAGAATAATACGAGTCAACAACACAATTTGATGATGAGATTTGAGCTACTAGAAATTTCTTGAAACAACTTTATGACAATATCTCGTTTGCTTGATTTTGAGGCTGGAGTCAAAAGTTATAAATTCTTGAAAGGGCTAAATTTACCTAGCAAACATGACCCTTTGGATTTGATTTCTAGAAATTTACTCTTTATATGCAAAAACTAACAAATAACCACAATTTTGTTGATGTTGCCAAAAAAACTTAGAAAACATTTTTAATTCCAACAAGAAGATGATATGATTTGATAGGGAAAATGGTCGTGCTATGCTATTTTGACAACATTTTTGGCAAGATGTGCTCACCGTTTGCAAAATTTAATAGACACCTGGAAGGTTTGTCATGGTTGTGAACAAAATCCATAAATTGCTTTTCTCCAAAATAAATTTAGAAAAAAATTATTAGTTGAAATTTTTGTAGATCTCTTAGAATTTAGATAGGAAGCTACAAATTTGGTGGTCGTATACCATGTTGGAGTTGATACTGAACCCCATAGCTCCTAGAAATCACGTACAATCAAAACGCCTATCACATTTGAAGAGTAAAAGATTGTTTGTTCTATGCAACCTTGAGAGAGATGAGTTGATCCAAAGAAAGCATGATGGATATGCTTGTACTGATTGATTGAATAAAATTGGATAGATTACAATGAATGCTTATAAAAGCATAAAGATAAAACCCTAGATGAAACCTTTGGTGAGGATTAAGTTAGATTATGATAAGTGTACTCATCCTATTGTATGAGATAACATGACCTAAACATATAACTCAATCTAATAATAAATTAAATCGTGATAAAGTGGACACAAAATTTAACCATGATAAAATGGACATAAATTTGAATTCAACACAACGAGCTAAAATATAACCTCTGAATATAGACTATTTACTTGTCATAACAGTAGAATACTTTCTCTTTGGATGGAAGTCCCACCAAAACAAAATAGATTTTAATGTTTTCTATCTTGTCAATTTAAATTGAAATATCCTTGTGACGTGCACATCGAAAATCTTATTTAACATTCGATGTTGATAAGTAGGCACAAAATTAAACCATGTGCGATAGCAAATAGATAGAAATCCTAACATCTGAATATAGATAAAATTAAACCATGATAAAGTAGACACAAAATATGAAGCATGAATGGTGAGCTTAAATATCACCTCATAATATATAGACCATTCACCTATCATAACACTAAAATGCTATCTCTTCAAATGGAAACCCCACCAAAATTAAATAGATTTAATTTTTTAATCTTGTTAATTTCCATATTAGTGAAGGAAAGGAAGTGCAAGGAGGGGGGAAAGGTGAGGTCTCACTAGGTTCACCACCTCATGGGATCGGATAAGGAATATGCCAAGGGGGACAAAGATTCCATTTTTGGGCCTAGGTTTGAGTTAAGGGCACCCTATTGCAATCTTCCTTGTAATGCCCCTTGTTGAAATGGGATTTATTAATAAATGATACTAAGTTAAAATATGTAAAAAATATAATTTCAAAGATCCTTGCGATGTGTGCATTGAATATTTTATTTAACAAATTATTCATCTAATTGTAAACATTGATTAAATTTTGTGTCAATACTATTTATATGGCATAAAATTATATAGAATGTACTTGAAGTAGTCTTATAGCAAAAGAAATTCTACTTTTGATTCAAATGCACTGCCTCCCAACTCCTTGTATGCACATCTCGACGAGTTCCTATTTGTAGTCGTGCCCTAAAAACATTGCACGACTACGCTATTTATAAAATATTTTGCCATTCCAAGTTTCGAGGGTTCCATTGGTTGGCCGAAGATTGTGATTAAGGTTTCAAATGCAATCAATGGTTTTTTATAAAGATAAGATTCTTTTGGTGGGGGATGGGGGGAATTGTCTGTGAGGCTGATTTGCAAAAAAATAGGATTGCTTGGAGATTTTCGATTCTAGGGGACAAATCGTTGGATTGGTGTTCCTGTTATGTATTCACCTTGTTATATTAAGTGTTAAGAGCAGGGATATCTTTGGGGACATTACTTGTTGGATTAGGTATACGTTCATTAATTGCCCCTCTTAATTTTGCTAGCTCATTAATTGATGGTTTTCTTATTCTAATAAACTATCAAAGCTGTAGATTCGAATCTCAATCAGACATGTTAGAGTGGTGTAAGGTTCAAAGTCTGTATATTGGAAGCATCAATTGAAATTGTAATGACTGTTGAAGATTCAAACGAGAAATGTAGATAAGCAGCAAAGAAAATAAATGAAAGCCCTCCAACTTGAGGGAGAAAAAACCATCCACAAAATATCGCTTATATTAATGAAAGATTAGAACATCTGATTTACAATATTGCCAATCACTAGACTAAACTAAAAACAATCATAACGCACCTCTCTAGATGAATGTATATACCCTCAATCTCCTTCAAACAGAAATAACCATCAGAAAAAAATAGCATGTGAATACCATCAAGATGTATTTTTATGCTTGTCTTGACCCTTCATTGTTTTGATAATGAAGGGTCAAGCAGTTACAACAAAGAATGACCTTTCAGATTTACAATTGAAGATGAAGAGACACCCATGTTGATGTTAGTTTTGTACCACTACATAACATATAGGAATTGAATACTTGATACAGGATATCAAACACTCAACCCTCTCTTGAAAAGTAAATACTCATGAAGAACATGAGAAAACTCCAAGGTTCTTTACACCTATGGATACTAACTCAGTTATATTGATGTGATTTGCTGGTTAATCACGTAGGCGGGCTTACGTTGTTCATTCAAGGATATCAGATTCTTGCCATGATGATGATGGGACTTAGCTTTGCAATGTATACTCAATTGATCTATCTCCTTAATTTATATCACTTCCAACTTGCTCATCAAAACTCTCACTACTAAACTACTCACTGCTTTGCTACTACTCCTATGGAATGGAAAGATTAGCAAATGGACGGGGATCAAATCTAATGAAAGCTTGCCAGCGGCGCTACCTCCATAGA